>PVJH01002863.1:0-156742 GCA_004026705.1 Nesogale talazaci
TGCAGAATCCCGGCACTGGCAGGGGTCCTCACAGGGCTCCTCACTTCCAGGACTTAGGGTCCATCAACAGCAGAAGCAACTCATCGCTGGCAGAAGTCTCTGTGTGGCCGGCCCAGCTTCAGAGATCTGGTTCCATCAGGGCAAAGCCATGTGATCTCTCCACCGGCTCCTCCAGCTCCTCAGATGCTGCCATCTTGTCTTGTCCATGATTAATCATCTCTCAGACTAACTCCCAACAACTGAGGAAGATAGCTTCTCATCTTCACAAGGGAAATATTGCGAGATTTCCTAGAAGTCTCAGAAGAAAGCCATGCTCACATAAAGGCCTCATTGGCTACTCAATGGCTATCTCCAGATTAACAGGCAAGACTCCACCCCTACATTTCAATCATAAAATTAACATAAGCATTAGACTGCCACAGATATTTAACCATATATGGTACAAGGGAATTTTGTAGTTGTTGAGAGTTGTTGTCATTCAAAAGATATTCAGATGCAAGATTATATTGGATTATCTGAGTGAGATAAGGTAATTCATGCAGTTCTTTATAAAAGAGAAGCAAGAATGTTAAAGAGAGGCCTTTAATGACATTAAGTGGCTTTGAAGATCGCCAGCAAATGGGAATGTGAGTGGCTTCTAGAGGCTGAAAAAAGGCAAGACAACAAATTTCTCCGCAATCTTCTAGAAGGAACGACACCCTCCTGATAGCTTAATTTCACTTACTGAACTTTCCAGCCTACAGAACGGTCAGGTAATAAATCTGTGTTTTTTAAACTATGAAATTTTTAGCAATATGTCTGGGTAAAAACAGGAAAATTATATAACTACATTTTGGGAAGTCATTAATCTGTGATTATAATCTCTTCAACCTCTTCTCTTATCTATCTCTGAGTCTATGTTATTTTCTTATGGCACAAAACATGCGATGAATTTTGGAACAAGGTATAAATGTGTTCCTTTTCTTCCCAAGTCGATGTCTCCTAGGGTGCTCTTGTCCTTTTATTTATTTCTGAGAGCAATTCATCCAGCAGTAAAAATAGAGGACCCAGCGAGTCTGCAGAGCCGAGGGTGAGGACAGGAGCTCAGCATAACTAGCTAAGGAACAGTATTAGTAAGGCCATTTGGAATGTCAATGCTGCATCTGGGCAGAAATAGTACCTCTGGCTCTCAAAAACAAGGAAGAGTATGTAATTCTTCTGCAAAGCAAAGACAAATTCATCAGACGACCCCCTGGCCGCCTACCCCCGCCCCCCCTCCATTTAATCAGGAAGAACATAGTGCCTCCCTACTGCACGTTCCAATTGAAGATCTGGAAAGTGAGAAGCTTCATTATCACAGCAGGCCAGGAATCACATGTGTGTTTTTTGCTTGGAAAGGAGTGACAAGTGTTCTGACATGGGAAAGTCTGTCTTCTCGAGTTAAGAACTGTTATTCTGAAAAAGAATCCTTACTCCAATGCCCATGGACTCTGAACATGACTAGAATCCCACCTTCCCTGAGGCAGAGAAACCACTGGATGCGTCAGACACAGACAGAACTGCCTCGCCCTAAAATAAGAGGTAAGAACAGCCCGTGCTACAATATCATCATCTTTTATTTAAGAAGTTTCCACACAGACAGTGTTCTGCATAGAAAACTGTGAAATGTTCTATTTCCATTCTCTCGAGCTCATGACTAAGCCGATGCCTCTAGCCAAATAGTCACATGTCAGGATATCATTAGCTCTGAGGGCCAGGGCTGCGAGGATGGGGTGCAGGAGGACTTTCGAAGGGCTCAGGGTTGGGGCCCCAATTTACTGCAGGGCAGCAATTCGGCTAGGCACATACTTCAGTTCTGAACTCATCAAATCTGATAAAATGTGAAAGCTAAGTCTCCACTTAATAGTTATAGGCGAAATATATACTCTATTTAAACCCAAGTTTATCGAAATCTTTTGGAGGCTGGGCTACATTTACATTGAAAATCACGTAAAATGAATACCAAACAACTGGAAATGGAAAAATTCTATATATTAGATATGAATTTAAAATCAACAGCACATAGATAGTATTTGGTTCAGTCAATCAAGAATTGGGAATAAGGAATATTAAGCTATAAACACTGACAGAGACACTTTAAAATTTTTTTCTCAGAGCCTGATGTGTGGACTATATCTGCAGAGATGGTTCAGTAAACTACAGCCCAGGGGCTAAACGGGGCCATACCTCTTGACTTTGTATATCTCCCAAGCTAAGGATGTTTCTATGTTTTAAATGCTTGCAAAAACAGGAATGGGCCACACCAGAACAATATTTCATGATGGGTAAGATTTATATGGAAATCAACTCACAGATCTTTAAATAAAGTTTAATGTTGGGACCGCCACTCGTTGTAGATAGAGCTGCCCAGTTCGAAGGGGACTGTATCAGGCACTAGCTCTGTGCCTTCCGGGAATCACGAGAGCCCTTTGGGTTGGTTTCCTCACTTACTGAGCTGTCAGAAGCATTACCAGACAAGCAAATGCAAAGCACTCAGCAGCAGCCCACAGATGCCCCGTTCGCGTGCTCACTCCCTGACCTTGCATCAGTTCTGACTCACAGTGATCCTGTCTGACAAAGTCGAATCGCCCCATGGGTTTCAGAGCATGAAACTCTTCAGGAAAGAAGAAAACCTCATCTTTCTCCCAGTTTCATGAGCGACTCATGCCACCAGGTCTCTGAATAGCTCCCATTAAAATTGTCGTTGTCGCTAATGTTACCGCAAAGATACCAGTAATCTGGAAACTCCCTAGGTGCTTCGCGTGCTCTTGAACTACGAATGACACTAATATGCACCTACCCTTAAGATTGACTTTTCATTAATTGGTCATGACACTTTTGAGAATTGTCACCATCTCCTTGCCAAATGAAAACAGTCATCAATTAATCTGCCACCGTAGTGACTCCTAATTAGAAGTTTAGTTCAAAGGACACTCACTCTTAAGTGTTAGATTCTTGTTCTATTCTATTTCAAAACCATTAAAAAATACAGCCCAGTTATAAGCTTTGGCAAGTGAGATGATATATTCCAGACTCTGTTCCTTTTCTGACAGATAATTAAACTCGATCTCACAGGGGTCAAGTGACTTTCTCAAAGCACAGGCAATCCTTAATTAAAGTGAACATTTATTGACTTGTATTGGGACTTTTGCCTTCTACTGATCCACCTGCAGGCTTTTTTCCCCTCCCAAACAAAAACTTTGAACTTATTGGTTTAACCTAAAATTCAAAATAGTTTCTAGTCAGATAAGTAGGCAACTTACCATGACAATTTCTCTTTATCATGATGCTCTTATTTCATTTATAAATGCCACAAATACATCTACTTAATGCATTAAATATGAACAGACTTACTGAAGAGACTCAATTTATTAATGATTCAGTAGACTTTCCAAAAAGCATCTATTTGTAATTCATTTCTAATTCATTTCACAGCTTAGCTGCAGCTCCCACATGGCAAATATTTATCAAACATTACTCTGTTTTAACTCCTCCCTTTACATTTATTTATAGAAGAATACATTTCCCATCAGTAAAGACTAAACTTCCTAAGAGCATCCATCAGTCTATTGTAATTTAATGTGCGTTTCTTGATAAAGTGACAATAATGAGCTTTCATGTATAACAGAGTACACTGTGCAACCAAAGAATCATTATTAAACATAATAACTGGCTGTAAACGGAACAAGATACATAATGAGTACATCATAAATATTTATTAGGTAGTAACCATGGTAATTAATAAACCTGGTAATCAGCACAAGGGGAAATCATACCTTAAAACTTCTTCATGGCAAAAAAAAAAAGTTTCAAAATGTACCTACCAATGACCACATTCCAGCAGACTCACTCATCGGTATGAAAATCAGAATGTAGATATCATTAGCACAAATAAACTTCTAACAGAAAGCTTGCAGGATATTTTCCAATAGAATGCTAGCAAAGCCACCTACCCCACAACCCTGAGGACTTATGGTCCTCTGAGAGACCACAGTGCTTGGCGGGCACCATAGATCCAGATGCAGAGTCACTGGGAGTTGAAATCCACTCAATGGCAGCAAGCTTGCTTTGTCTTGTTTTTCATTTCTCAAGCTGGTGGGAAGTGGCAAAATATATACACTTAGCTATGTCTAAGTTTAAACCAGCTCTTTTAGTACAAATTGTGAAATTATAATCCAGTGACTTAAATTTTCCATGTTGATTGTAAAACAATACCACCCTACTTTATATGGAAGCATATAAAGATTCCGTATATAACAGTAAGCTGAGTGCCTGGAACAAAGGGAACATTTTATAGCTAGATTTTCTTACTATATGACAGTAACTACATCCACTACTGTTACTAATATCTCTATTCCTGTTACAACTGCTCCCTACTTCTCTTGGTTAGGATGTTATTTGTGGTCACATATATAATAATTGCAATTTTTCAAAATCAAGGGATCTAAAGCACATTACATCCCACTAAGTTGTCAAAAGCTAAACATATAGGTAATAACAGGTATTGGTGTGGATGAGGAAAAAGATGAACACTGACCCACTCCCTGTGGGAATATAAAATAAGAAGCCACCATGAAGGGTTCACCAGAATATGACTCCTAGAATTGCCATGTTATTGCTTGGTGCCTTGAAGTCAAAGTTGACTGGAGGACACCTTACTTCATGCAGGTGGCAGAGCAGAACTGACCCATAGACTTATGGAGGCTGTTCTTTTTCACAGAAGGTGATGAATGGCTGTGTTTCCCATAAACCCCAGGGAGAGTTTGTCTAGTGAGTGAGAACCTACTTCGTGTGCCACTGGGGGTTCTTAGAATTTTCATTCCCAAACCAAGCCCAGACATATTGACATCCGGTGGAGATCAACGCAGAGCAGCTCTGGAAGACTGAGTAGACCTGCACCACTTAGAGACCAAGTCTCTAAGGCTGTTCCCTATGTGAAAGCAGACTGCACATCCTTCTCCTACTGACTGGTTGGTGGATTTGAACCACTAACCTTCAAGTTAGCAACCAAGCATGGCATAACATGAAACTCACAGCAATGGCTGCATGCCACCTTCTGGCTGTTAGGCACTGTTTTCTTTAAGGTATATGATTGTAAAAATGTAGTATACCATTGAAATATGATGAATGTTATAAAATGAATAAATAAATATTATAAGCATAGTTCTGGTGTTTTTATGCCCATCGACAGAACAAACTTTACTGACAGTGCTTAGAATTAGTTTGTGTGCAGATGAATGTTCAAAAGAGTAAGGAATGAAAATTTGTGATTTCTACATTAGGCAGATGAATTGGAGAGTATTAGAATTAGAGAGAATTAGAGAAAATCCTCATTACAAGTGTTATTTTAACCAGCACTTTACAGAACTCAACAAAAGTAGGTCTCAGGGTGAGAGATCACAACCAGAGACAGATCTTTTCTGAATTTGAACCATGTAGTAGTCCTTTGTTCTGTTCACAAAATTGCCCATCAATTGATGTGCAAGTTCTATGAACACAGTGAAATGTATTGGAATTCCTACTTTAATCAAGGTGATCATAGGTTGCTATGATCCATACAGTCTAATGCACTTGCATATTCAATATATCACAAGCAAATATTTCTCTGGAATTCTCTGCTTTCAGCCAAGATCCATCTGATATCAGTCATGACACCTCATGTTCTATTCCGCCTCTGAATCCGGCCTGAATCTCAGGCAGTTCCCTGTTAATATATTGCTGCCAGAATTGTTGTATGATCTTCAGCTAAATTTTACTTGTATGTGATATCCATGACATTGTTCCATAATTTGGGAGATCTGCTGGCCCAATATTCTCTAGAATGGGTACAGATATGAATCTCTTTAAGTTAATTGGCCACGTAGCTATCTTTCAAATTTCGTAAGGTAAGTCCTAGTGTTCCATTGCTTGTAGAATGATTTCAGTTGGTATTTTATCAATTCCTGGAGCCTTGTTTGGGGATGGATGCTTTCAGCACAGCTTCAACTTCTTCCTTCAGCACCATTGACTCTTCCGATATGTTATTTCCTGAAATGGTGGAATGTTGACTGGTTCTTTTTGGTACAGTGACTGTGTGTTCTTCCCATCTTTTTTCCTGATGTTTCCTACATCATTCAATATTTTACCAAAGAATCTTTCAACCTGGCAATTAGATGCTTGAATTATTTCTTGAGTTCTTTCTGTTTAACTTATGTTGCATGCTCTTCCCTTTTGATTTTCTAATTCTAGGCCTTTGCACATTTCATTATAATATTTGCCTTTTTCTTCTCAAACTGCCCTTTGAAATTTCTGTTCAGTTTTTTTACTTCATCACTTCTTCCATTTGCTTTAGCTAGAGCAAGTTTCACTGCCCTAGAATATTTTAGTACAGCAAATGTACAAGATAAATCATTTGAGCTGAATTGTCATGAAGTAAAAGACCTCATGACAGAACTAAGAACTGGATTTTTAAACTACATCTTTTAATGATTTTATTTTCTTTAGTTTCTGATGGAATATTAAAATGAAGCTCTGAAACAAAACAGGAGATGGTTTACAAATAGCTGATATTTTACTTGCTGAATTGTGTGCTTCTTAAAACCTTTTTAGGCAGTCTAGCATTTGGACACCGTCACTTGTATTAAATCTTTTGCCCCATACCAACATGTGGGAGTTACAGAATTTCAAGTCAACCTGACAAATAAATATTGCGGTGGAGTCTAATCTTTCAATCTGGTCACAGCTCGATGATGCCTCCTTGTAGGCGTGGCCTTCTCATGAGGATTCTGGGAACTTCCTCTCTTTCTCCCTGGTGACACACACTCTCTTTGTGCTTCACCTTCCTGCTGAGGAGCCACACTCCGAAAGCAGTTCCCATGGAGACCCACAGCAGCACTGAGATGTTTTCACTGGCATCTGATCCACAAGACTTTCCAAACAGCAGTCTATGATCTTCCTTTTTTCAGGATCGCTGTATGTGCTATGTGAGTCTGAAGAGGAATTTATGGACTCGTGTCAGCCATATAGGCTAAGGGACCTGATCTGGACTGGGTTGGGAGGTTTTTTTCTCTATATAGTTGCTCTTGGATATGAAGGTCTCTCTTACACACATTTGAACATGGTTGGATTTACTTCACCAGTCAACCCAGGCTAACAGATCATGCTATTATAATCATTAAAAAGCAAATGTGGTCAAGAAAGCCAATAGGACTCAGCTGTCAAAAGATATAGTGTCTGTGTTCTTAAAGACTTGAATGTAAATACATAGGCATCTAGCTGAGAAGCAACAAAGTCCACGTGGAAGAAGCACACCAGCCTGTGTGATCACAAGATGCCAATAGGATCAGGTATCAGAAATCAAAGAACAAAAATTCATATCATTATGAATGAGGGGGAGTGGAGATTGGAGACACAAAGCCCACCTATAGGCAACTGGACATCCCCTTATAGAAGGATCACAGGAGAAGATGAGCCAGTCAGGGTGCAGTGTAGCACTTAAGAAACATACAACTTTCCTCTAATTATTTAGTGTTTCCTCCCCGCAACTATCATGATTTCAATTCTACCTTATGAATTCTTCTAGACCAGAAGATGTACACTGATAGAGATAAGAAGTGGAAACACAGGGAATCCAGGACAGATAGACCCCTAAGGACCAATATTCACAGGGAATTCAGGACAAATAACCCCCTAAGGACCAATGTTGAGAGTAGCGATACCAGGAGGGTAAGGAAAGGGGGGAACTGATCACAATGATCTACATACAACCCCCTCCCTGGTGGAGGAACAGAAGAAAAGTGGGTGAAGGGAGACATCAGTCAGTGTGAGACATGAAAAAAATTATAAATTATCAAGATACTATGTGGAGGGAGATGAGAAATTGATACCAAGTAGAAATAAAATGTTTGAGAATGATGATGGCAACAAACGTACATACAAAGGTTCTTGACACAATGGATGGATGTATGAATTGTGATAAGTTGTATGAGCCCCCGTGCTTCAACCCACATTAGATTTGTTTTGCACATGTTCTTACAACTTAAATTATGAACGTGATTAAATAAAATTAAAAATAAATGAAAGTATTTGCAACTATTAACTTGCCATAGTTGCTACAGAGTAGAGCTTTAGACATCTGGGTAAGCCCTTATTAGTTACATATTTTTATTCTCATACTTCTATTCTCAAAGAACAATTATCATTATATTCTTAATTTGCTACTTTAATTTAATCATTGGACAACTATTTATTTCAGGGGTATCCTCACTAATTAATTTTTGTAGCTATTTGTGATATTATTATGCTGCTAATATTCAGGCCTGGCCAGCAGTGTTAGCAGAGTAGTAGAATGGTGAGAAAAGAAGCCAGAGTGTCCTAAGGGGATGGATGAATGCAAAAATGGCAAAATTCTGTCATGATTCTCTAGGACATAAAAAGACTTCTCCCCAAATTTGTCTCCCCCAAAGATTTGCCTAACCTTAGAGGCTGCTCTCCAGCACATGATGGGAGGTCAGATGCTTAACAATATTCTCCCTGAAGGCAGTCAGCCATCAGACTACTGTCTGGGGGCACAGCACCACAGGTGGGGCTCACTCCCTGCAGTTCAGGACAATGGATTACTTCCCCTGAAAACCTAGTCTTAATCAAGTCTTCAGATCAAGAGCAATCAAGGTGAGGTTGCCTTCCTGAATCTAGTATTCCTCCATCTTGTCACATGTCTACCCCCAATACCTCCTGTTCATTATTGCATTACCTATAGCACAACTCTTTCCTGTGATGTATGTCTTTACCTCTAATTAGAGGGTTTTCACACCCACCAAAGATATCTAGACTTGGTGAGAAATAAAGAGTCTTGCCTCCCTCTCTCCTTCAGGCCCTCTACCCGCCCCCTCCTTCTCACTCTCTCCTGACTTCTCTGACTGTGCTGTGTGAGGACCTGGCTGTGGATATCATGGCCGTTCAGGAGGTGAGCATGCTACCATGGTGTGTCTGACTCCTCTTTATTGCACTCTCTTATATATCCTTATTTTCTATGCCTTTATTATCATCTTTATATCTATCAACCATATGGTTGTGCTTACTCAGCCTGTGGTTAATTGTGGGGGGCTGGCCTTCCCCCACAACGATCCACCCCCTTAAAGAACTCCAGCATGCAAGGAAGGGATAAGTCAACCAGGGCTCAGTATAGTACCAATGAAACACACACTATTCCTCTGGTTCTTTGTGGACTTTTCTCTTTTCTCCCCCTCCCCCGGGGGTCTTCCTGCCCCCAATCATGACCCAATCCTGCCTTTCCATTCTGGCTAGACAAGGGCATGCACACTGGTACAGATAAGATCTCACCACACACAGAATCCAGGTCAGATAAACACCTCCAGCCTCAAGAACAGAAATGGGAGTAGGTATAGCAGGAGGGAAGCAGGGAAGTGGGGCAAGGAAAAAGAAAGGGGGGCCAACTGCAATGATCGATGCATAACACTTCTTTCTTCCCAGAGTGATGAACAACAGAGACATGGGTGAAGGGAGACAGCGGTAGGTGTAAGACATGAAAATAATAATAACTAATAATTTTTCAAGGGATCACGAGAGTAGAAAAGAAGTGAGGGGAAAGTGAGGATCTGATTTTTTTTTAAAGGGCTCAAATAGGAAGTAAATGTTTACAAAATTATGATGGCAACATATATACAAATATTCTTGATACAGTTGATATATGATTGTTACAAGTGCTGTAAAAAACCCCAATAAAATGACCTTTTAAAAAAAGAAACCTGGCGTGCTATTATAAGCACAGTCCTTTTTTCTCTAACCGACCCACGCAGCAACTGCCCAAGAGAAAGACCTGGAAAGCCATTCCTCTGAAGACACAGCCTACAACATGAGATGAGGCAGCTGTGCTGTGTGACATGGGGTCAACTGAGAAGAAGATGTCCACCTGTTAGCACACAAAAACAATTGTTCTGTTGTCCTCTGGGCCACCTCCAGCAATGGACCATGTCAGTGCTGACTAGCCTGTGTCACCAGAGGGCTCCACACTCTCCATTTCAGTGAAGCCAAAGAAGAGAAGGATGTTTTATAGCCTAGGGAGCCTTGGAAAACACACCCATGGCCACGCTCTTTCCCTTGGCCCTAGATGAAGGAGGTGTCAGGACCTCCTGTGTGATGGGGACATAGGAAGGTACCTACAGAGAGCTCATCTTCACACAGCAGTTTCACAACATGAGGACGGACACTTTCCCAAACATAGCACTCCTTTTTGAAGTAAGGAGGAACTATGTAGGACCATTTGCTGAGATGACAGTATCCTTTAATTTCAACACTTTACCTCAAATCAAGCAACCATTTGTTTGTCTGTGTGTTTCCGGTTTCTAGATTTCATAATTTAGTGCCAAGTACCTCATTTCTAGGAAGCTAGTTAGTCCCTCTACAAAAGTGACCATATTTTAAGCAGGACACCATTGATGGGGGGGGGGGGGTTCTTGATTAAAATTTTGGTCTATATGGAGCAACAAATATTTTCAGAGAATGCAAAGTAGTATTTTAATATATTTATTTTAATTTTAAAACACCGCGAGACATGGGACAATTGTTGAAAAGAAGGATGTCTGGTCCCCTTACTAGAAGGAATTAAAGCTCTCAGCTCTGAGGCAAGGAAGGTTCACTAACCACTCTTGAATTCACAGATGCAATGCACTGGGTTCCAGTACCAGTGAGAAGTGGTGGTTAATTATGTGGGAATTGGAGTCAGACATTATTGTTCAAATTATTTTTCTCTTGCTTTCTAACTGTGTAACCTAAACAAGCTGTTCTCTGAGCTTCACTTACACCGAGGCTAAAATGGTATCCCTAAGGTGACCAGACATCCCACTTTTTAACAATTTGCATGCATCCTGCAGTGTTTTAAAATTAAAATAAATATATTACAATACTATTTGTGCCTTCCATGAAAATTTTTGCTGCTCCATATAGACCGTATTTTCAATCACCCCCCTCCCCCACAACTCCTGGTCAATGGTGTCCCACTTAAAATCTGGTCAGAGGTCAATGACCTGAACTAAGCAGGGCTCAGAAGACAGGAAATTAAGACTGACTCCTGGGCAGGGCTATGCCATCTCAGTGTAGTCATTCACGTCGTTCCTCTGGTTACACTGATAAGAACGTAAAACTTCGGAGACAGACAGCTACAGAAACAAGAAGGCCAAAGCTGAAGTTATGAGTGTGGATTGCAAAGGAAAACGGAACTGACACCCAGTAACTACACAGTAGGGCATCAGGCAAGTTGGGGAGACTTTCACCTGAGGCCCTCTCTTCTGAGGGGAAGAGTCAGGGCCAGGTGACAGATGTTCCTAATTACAGTTTGAGAAACCTTAGAAGGCCACTAAATGACACAAGTCAAGGGCCAAGTGCAGTGAAACTGGGGTTGATTATTTGCTGTTGTCTTCTTATTGGGGGTTTGCAGAATTCTGTTGATTATTGTAATTAATCCCTTGTCTGTTATGTTGTCCGAGGAAACCAGCCTCCAACAACTGAAGAGCCAGTAGGCATAATTGCACGGTGATAATATTTAAAGGTCATAGTGTAGTCATAGAGGATAAGAAAGATAGGAAATGGAATAAAGCAAAGGAGTCAGACACATTTTATGGTGGCATGCTCTTCTCAGTTCTTCTTGATGGACCATGTGGGACTGGGAGACATGAGAAAGAGCCTTTACTATCCTGAGACATTTATAGGTAGCCATAGGACATGCATGTTCAGTAGTTACATTTGTCACAAGGTGGGTGGTATCTACAATAAGATTCCTGAGCTCACTGGGACCTGATATCTGTATCGGGGGAAGTATGAGGGGGGTTGGGTGACACTGGGGGAAGTGATAGCAAAAGGCTGTCGACTTCCACAGGGAGAGATAATCAACCATTGCTAACGTTAAGGCAGCCTACTGTTAGGAGAGAATCGGTCTGTGGGAATGATATTTAAGAAGGAGTATGTCCTTGGAATTTACCTATAACTTACCAAAGTGGAGCCACTCCTACCATGGAAGAGTTGCTTCCCAGATTCACGCTGTTGTCAGTTAGCGAATATCGTTCTCTTCAGATTTCCCTCAGGGTTAGCTGCCGACATTGTGAACTTGCTTGTCTTTTCTTTTTTCCAGTTGTGGGCAGACTTTCATTTTAATCTTTTCAGGAGATTCTTTAACATGCATAGTGTTTTATTTTTAATAAGTCCCAGGCTTCTAATTTGACTTCTGCTGGATGTGTGTCCTTTATTCTATTTGGTAGTCTGTGTATACTTTTCAAAAGGGCTTTTTAGTTTGTTCCAATTTTCTCACTAGTGATCCTTATAGCTCTGGAGCTTATGTTTTGATTTCTAATTACTCTTGGGTTTTTTTTTTGGTACATGGGGCAAGGTATAAATTCTGTGTCATTTTTCTGCAGATGGAACTCCAATTTTACAGCTTTATTTGTTACAGTGGGTGTCCCTTTCCCATTAAATGCTTTTTTAAAAAAGTCCATTGAGAAAAATCAAATGCCTGTAGATTAATACTTGGATTTGGGTCTTTCTGTCCTGTTCCCCTGATTTAATTATCTATCATTTTATCAGTGCTTGGCTCTTTTGAATACTTAATTGGACAGCTAGTCTTGAGGAGAGTAGTGCAAGGACTCCTACTTTGTTATTTCCTTCTTTCTCACAAATTCAAAAGTTCAGTCATCTAATTATATCACAAAGAAGTGTGCAATCATTACCCCAATCAATTTTAGAAGACACCCCCTCCCCAAGGTTAAATTGCCTTTAACGTGAGTTGCGCAATTGCAATCAGTTTTAGTGTTTCCTCCCATCTCCCACTTTCATTGTTTACTCCAGAAATCCCCTCACCCACCCAATCTCCCACCCCCACCCTTACATCCCCTGTAAACTCTTGCATTTGTTATTAACTCTGTGTATCCATTCCTTCTGCGCTTCACAAACCAATAGAAGCAATAACAAACAATATCACAATAAAGTGATAAAGGTAAGATAATAATATAAGGAATAAATGACAAGGCATGAGCAAGAAAGAAAAGGTTGTCTTCAATATGTAAAAATCCAGGAAATAATTTTTTTTGCCATGAAACATGCACGTGATGCTTGTACCTAGAACAATTAAGCTGACTCTTGTGAAGTTCACAACAAGGATGTGACATACGGTTCATGGCCCGCTGGATGCCTTCTCAGCTTTTCTTCAGGAATTGGTTCCTAAGATTTAATTGGCATTTCTTCGTATCGTAATGGACTCATACCATACTTGTCGTTTTGTGATTGACTACTTCACTCAGCGTAATGGTTTCTAGGTCTTTCCAGGTCATGCAGTGTTTCATGTTTTAGGGATGCATAGTATTCCATTGTGTTTCTTTATCCATTCTTTCACTGTTGGAAATTTGAGCTGCTTCTAATTTCTTTCTATTGTGAACTGCCCTGCTATGAACCTTGGAAAGCATACCTCAATTCATGTTGTGTCTCTTATTTTTTTAGGGTATATGCTTAATAGTGGTATTGTTGGGATTTCAATTCAAATTTAGTTTCACAACTCAGTAAGGATGTTCCTTACCCCCACTCTTAATCAACATTGTGCTGAAAGTTCTAGCCATTACCCTAAGACAATGGCAAGGAATCAAGGGGGTACAATTGGGTAAACATGAAGTGAAACAGTCACTATTTGCAGACAATATGATTTTTTTCTATTGAGAATCCCAAGGTGTCCACAATAAACATGAGAGGAGTTTAGTACGGTAGCAGGATACAAGATTAACAAGCAAAAATCAATTGGATTCCTATATTCCAGCAATGTGAACATAAGAAAAGATATTAATGAAGCACTAACATTCGTAGTAGCCATGCAGAAGCTGAAATATCTAGGAACAAACCTAACCAAAGACCTAAAGGTCTGTATGAAGAAAACTAAAGAACTTTACTATAAGAAACCAAAGAGATCTTCACAAATGGAAGAATATCGCATGTTTATACATTGGAAGACTCAAAATTGTGAAAAGTTCAATATCATCTAAAGCAATCTAGATTCAATGCAATCCCCATCCAAATTCCAGCATAATTTTTTAAAGAAATGAAAAAAAATCTAATTACTGACTTCACGTGGAGAGAAAAAAAACCAATAGAGGCAAAGAACTCCTCAAAAAGAATGAAGTAGGTGATCTTACACTACCTGCCAAAGCCTATTGTACAGCCACAGTTGTGATCGATACATGGATCAATGGATCAGGACAGAAAACTGAGAAATAAAAGCATCAGTTTACAGACAACTGATTTTTGATAAAGGCCCCCAAATCATTAATTATAAAGCTGATGCCCTCTTTAAAAAATGGTGCTGGAAAAAAACTGGATGTCTATGTGCAGAAGATTGAAATAAGACTCATATCTCACCCCATGCACAAAAACAAACTCAAGATGGATCAAAGACTTGAATGTAAAACCCTAAACCATCAGGATCATTGAAGAGAAAATTAGTACAAATACATCATTTTGTTTATGTGGTGGGTTCATTGATTTTTTTTTAACTTTAACTATCTTTGCATTTCTGATATAAATCCCATTGGGGCATGATGACTTAATTTTTCTTGTTGCTTTTGATATGTTGTTGGATTCAAAGGACCAAAATTTTGAGAATTGTTTGCATTGACATTCATGAGGGATATTAATCTGTAGTTTTATGTTTTGTGGAGTCTTTTTACCTGCTCTTGATTTCAGGGCTATGATCATTTCATAAAATGAGCTTGGGAGTTTGCTGCCCTTACTGTAATTCAGAATATTTTGTGTAGAATTGGTGACTGCTCTTCATGGATTACTTGGTAGAATCTCCAATGAAGCCATTTATCTGGTCCTAGATTTTCCTTGGTTAGAAGTTTCTCGGTGACCTGATCTGTTTATTCCTTTGTTATGGGATCTATTCAGGTTTTATACTTTACTCTAGGCAATGGTGAAATTCCAGTTATTTGCCTATTTCTTCTATATAACCAAACTTGTTGCAGTATAGTCATTCATAGTAGTGCGTTATTATTCTTTTTTATTTTACTTGGATCTCCTGTGATGCCACGCTCTTCTTTTCTAATCCTAGATTTTTACATGTTCTTTTCATTTTCTTAAGTTTGACAACTATAATGTCTGAATGAAGTACCCATTTTACTTCTCTACTGATTCTTCTGGGTTCTAGTATCTCTTGTAATGGTTACACAGAAAGTCACAAACAAAATTCATGATTATAGGGTTTATTAAGGATGTTAATAAGTTTTAATGAGAAATGACAGTGATAAATTCTCAGGGTAGTTATTTACCAGGACTTGTTACAAATTTTCCCATCTGCATACCTCTCTGCTACAAATCTTAACCTAAAAGCATTCAGCTTATGCTCCATGGGCCAGCGAACTCAGTTCCCTGATGCACTCAGCACCACTTATATGGGTCAGCATTCCAACTCTGCAAGTCAGTCTGCACAGAAGCACTCATCTTGGTCTGGTCCCTGTGTCGGGAAGGTCATCACTGTGTTCCCTGCTCTGGCTCCTGGTTCTACTGCTGCTCCTCTGATGGAATAGTTATCATCTGGTTCCAGGAGGTTCACTGAGCAGAGATCTCAGGTCGGGAGGATGCACTACACTCCTGCATCTTGTTGGTAATGAGATCCTTCCTTCTGTTTCTCAGAGAGCAAATTTTATACACAGTAGGATGCCACTCCCAGGAATCCTGTTTGCAACAATTTACAGGTTGCAAATCCTGTACAGATAAATCCTCTTAGTATTTTCCCCTACCTTCTTACTCAACCCATGCAGGAAAAGACTGCTTGATGGCAGTTGGAGACTTTGGCTAGAAGAGTCACATTAAATAATTAACTGACCCTGTACCAACAAAATCCTAATTTTGTTAATCTTTTCCAAAAATCAACTTCTTGTCTTGTTGATATTTTCTGTTCACTTACTTCAGCTGTATTCTTTAGGCTCTCTTTTATTCTGTATGTAATGCTGTTTATATAGTCCCAATTATTTTAATTCTTGAAAGTATTGCATTAAGGTGTTGGTTTTTGATTTCTCATTTATTTTCATGTGTGAGTTGAGTGCTTTAAATTGCCCTCTGTGGAACAAAATCATACCTAATGTGAATGAGGCAGGCAGCATGAAGTGGAGACCCAATTTCCATCTGTAGACAATTGGACATCCCCTCACAGAGGGGTCATGGGAAAGAAATGATCCAGTGTGGGTGCAGTATAGCACCAATGAACACAAGTTTTCTTTAGTTCTTTGGTGCTTCCTGTACCCCACTATCTTGACTTCAATTCTGCCTTACAAATTGAATTAGTCCAAAACTTTCACACTGCTACAGATAAGAACCTGACACACAGGGAGTCCAGGATGCATAAATCCCAACTATGAGAGATGACAGGAGAATTAGGGGAGCGTGGGCGGAAAGGGAGAATTGAACATAAGAATCAATCTGAAGACCCCCTCCAGGGGAACAAATAATGGAAAAATGGAAAAATGAGTAAAGGGTGACAGAGGACAATGTAAGATATGAAAATAATAGCCTATGACTTATTAAGGGTTCATGAGGGAGGGTAGTTCGAGGAGGGGAAAATAGGGAGTTGATATCAGGGGCTCAAATGGGAAGAGAATGCTTTGAAAATAATGATGGTGGCATAGGTATAAATGTGCTTGACACACTGTAAGGATGTATGGATTGTGATAAGAGATTTAAGAACCCTCAGGAAAGTAAGGGGAAAAATTGTGCTCTTTATCAAAATGCCTTTTCTATTTCCCAAAGGTAATTGTATTTTCTCATTCTCATTTGTTCCAAGGAATTTCTAATTTCCAACTTCTATCTGTCCTCTTACCCAGTTATTTTTAAATAATGTGTTGTTAGATCTCCATGTTATGTTGAATCTGCTGAATCATGACCTTCTCCAATGTCTGTTTTATCAGAAATTAATATTGCCACTCCTGACTCTTTTTGGTTGTCATTGGTTTGATAGATTTTCCACCATCATGAGATTGTCAGTGTTATTTTTGTCTTAAAATATAAGTTGTGTCTTTTGAAGACAGTATATAGATGGGTCTTGTTTTCTAATCCAGTCTACTGCAATCTTTTGGTATATTTATATTCAGTTTCATTATCAATAGATGTAGGGTTTTTTGCTGTCATTGTGCTATATTGTTTTAGATCTTTTATCTTTTCTGCTTTTGTCATTTTTAATGGGCCTTTTTTATTCCTCTCTGCTTTATTTTGAATGCTGCTCTCATTGTACTGGTTTCTGAGTGGTCTACCATGTGATTTTTTCATCATGGTCCCCTGTTGTTGACTCTGCTCATAGTGATTCATTTTTTGTATTGGTTTTGTATTGTATTCATTCATTGTAATGGTCTAGAGTTTCATGAAATTTTTTAGTTTTATTACTCCCTCCATTGGAAGGATTCTTTTTCTGGATATAGGATTCTTGGTTGACATTTTTCTTTCAGAATTTTATGTATGTCACTACATGGTCTTCTTGCCTGCATAGTTTCTGTTGGTAACTCTGAGATTCTATTTATTTATTTATTTATGTCCTTTTTTTCTCTAAGCGTCCTCAGGAGTTTCTCCTTTTCCTTGAAATTGAAGAGTTTGACTACAGTATGATGTGATGATTTTTTAGAGGGATCTGTTCTATTTGATGACCTCTCAGCTTCCTGAATTTTCTCCCTTGTGTTGTTGGGGAAATTTAATCCCATGATTTCTCATACTATCTGCTCTGTTGATTTTTTTCTTTCTTCTTGCTCTGTGGATGCTGGTGGTTGTTTCTCTTGATAACATCTTACATCATTCACAGGCTTTCTTTGAATTCTTCCCCTTCTATGGTTGTTTCCCTCATCAAATGTAGTCAGGATGATTGTCTTCACAAACTTTCTGGTTGGATTTCACTTTTTTCCATTTTATCATTTGCGTGTATTTCTATGTGAGCTAATTCTCTTATTGTCTATCTTATGGGATCTCTTAATTGGCCCTAAACATCATTATTCTGAATCAAAGTACTTCATTGGGCTTGGGTGGTTTTCAATTGTTGGTGTTTGGTTTGTAATTATTGTGCCTGTGGTTGCCTCCTATTTCCTCAGTAAGGTGGTGCAGCAATAAATTGTGTGTGAGCTTCTGTGTTGTGCAGTGGCAATTCACTGCCTATGAAAGATGTTTATGGAGCTGGAAAACAAAGTTGTGAAATGGAGGAAAGGGAAGAAATAGGTAACTGAAAATTGCAGGGAAGGAGAATAGAGAGATGGGTTAGTCCAGGCAGACTAGAGAACCAAATTCATAAACACACATATGGATATAAGGGAAAGGTTTATATACAAGAGGAATGGAATATTGAGAAAACATTCCAACCCAGTCTAGTGCAAGGTCAGAAATGCAACCTTAGCCCATATGTCCGATACCAGTTTATAAAGTCTCCTTCTGACTCATGGAGCACATGCAGTTGAAGCATCCTAGCGCTGGCAGGGGTCTCCCTATGGCTCCTCACTTCCAGGGCTCAGGGTCCATCAAGTAACTCAGCACTGGCAGAGGTCTCTATGTGTCTTCTCCAGCTTGAAAGATATGGTTCCATCAGGGTAAGACTGTCTGGCTCTTCCTCCGGCTTCTCCAGTTTCTCAGACACTGCCATCTTGTCTTGTCAGTAATTCGTTGTCTCAGAGACTGACTCTCAGAGACTGAGAGTCAATTCCCTTTTCTCCAATTGTGAAATACTGTGAGACTTCCCAGAATTCTCAGTAGAAAGCCATGCCCACACGGAGACCTCATCGGCTACTTATTGGCTGTCTCCAGATTAACAGGCTAGACTCCACCCCTACATCCCAATCAATGAAATTGACATCGAATACATGACTGCCACAAGAGAATAGCAAAAAAGTAATGACAGTAATAAAAAGTGGCCCTCTGGATTTGACATTTGATTTATAAAAGGTATGAGAAAATATTTTAAGAGTGTGTATCAAAATCAATAGGTTTCATGGAAATATATATCATGAGCAAAAACAGAAGAAAGATATAATGGGCGGGGCAAGAGAAGGGTGATAAGATGAGACTTACATATATATTTGTTTAGAAGAAGTAGAACTTAAGAGGACAAGAGAAAAGAGAGAGGGAAAAGGGGGAAGGAGAAGAAAATATTAAAAAGATTGGTTGTTGGCACCGTAGTTCTTATATTATGGCAGCATCATGTAGCACCAGAAAGGGAAGTAGATGAGAACTCTCCAAAAACAGTATCATAATGGGGGGCTCAGCCCTGGTGGCGTAGTGGATGAGTGCAGGACTGCGGAGCACGGGCTTGGCAGTTCAAATCCAGCAGCAGGTCTCCAGGAGCAAGGCTGAGTAGCTCCCATGACCACCAGGTCAGTGAGCCCCCCCCACCTTAAAAAAAACAGAAAAAAGTATTATAATGGGATCAAAAGTACAACAATGGGAAAAGCAAAACTGCACTGTGTGGGAAGATTCATATTGTTATGATTGTATTATTGTGATACACGTGTGCTGTGCGGGGTAGGGAAGCACAGGACTGAGGAAGGTCCTAGACAAAAAATCCAGGTGAAAGAAGTAGAAAAAATGATGAAAAGTATAGCTCAGGGACTGAGACTCTCTGAACCAAGCTTCCCTCAGCGTCTGTCCTCCATGAGACCACCAAAGACCAGCAAAGGGACACATTTGACTGGCAGAGTTACCTCAGAGGTCTGGGAAAGTCCCTTGTGCCAGGGAGGAGTTGGGCTCATAGAAGAGGTTTGTGTCACTGGTAAAGGAAGACTATCAGTAGATATGGCTACTATCCCACTTTAAGAAACTTTGGTTTATTAGATCTTTAGTTTATTTTCTAATAGCCAGGAAGTGCAGACTATCCCCCTCAGTGGATCTTCTCTGAGGGTGACTGCGATTTCCCATGCCCGCTATCTGTCAGTCATATTCCCCTCTCTCCCTCTTTCTTGCATTGATAAATGTTGCTTAATTATAATTTTGTTTTATTTTGCATACTATTTTAAGTAGTTTGATTTGGGGAGATATTTATAAGAAGTGTACTGATAGTCCTTTTTCTTTACCAGTGGGATACTTTCTGTATCTTGACAAATCCATTTAATCCATTTATATTCAATCTCATTATTCATATGTGCTGTTGCTGCCAATTTACTGGAGGTTTTTTTTTTTGGTGGGGGGGCATTGTGTGTTCTTAGTTTCTTTATTCTTCATAAATTTCTGTGCTGACTTCTTTTTGTTTGTAGGTTTTTTGTCTTTTTTCTTTTCCTGTTTTATTTTGAATCTTGTGATTTCCCATTTTTAAATTTGATGATTTTTCCCATTTTACTTGAGGCTACCTTGCTATTTATTATTTTTACCCCAATTTAAGACAATTCGTTCTCTTTTGCAAACACCTATCTTCCTGCAAAAATCACGTATTTTGTATCTTTATTTTCTTTGTAGTTGTCTTTGTTATATGTTGATATCAATGGTTATTTACTTTATGTCTTATAGCTTTATTTTTACATTGCCATATTTTTTTTATATTGCTTTCAGGATGTGAGGTCATATATGCTGATCTAAAATTTATGTCTGCTGTGGTTGGTTCTCTGTCTAGAGAACTCCCCTTCGTACTTTTGGAAAAGCTGGCCTTGTTTTCACAAATTCTCATTTCTGTTTGTCAAGAGGTAGCCGTACTTCTCCCTTGTATTTGAGGGACAATTTTGCTTCATAAAAGTTTCTTGGTTTACATTTTCCTCATCGGAGTTTGATATATGTTATTATATTCCCTTCTTGCCATGTTGCTTCTGTTGAATATCTGTGCTTAGTTTTATTTTGTTTTTTTTTTTTTTGTTCTGTTTTGGGGGCATCACTGCCAACTGGTGGTGGGAGTAGGAGGCCCAGCCTTTGCTCCTGTGGAGTCGCTGCTGGAATTGAACCTCCATCCCAGTGGGTCGCAGTCCCGCGCACAACCACTACGCCACTGGGGCTCAGCTCTTATCTGTGCTATTTTTATGATTTTATCCTGATTATCTGTGGGAGGGCATTAGAGCATCATTCATGAATGCAAAGACACTTTCAAAGGGCACCTCGAGAAGACATAATCACATACTATAAAGAAACGTGAACTATAAAGAAAATACTATAAAGAAACGTGAACCATAAAGAATCTAGAATTAGAGAAGCAAAAAGGAAGAACACACTCAGCATATATTAAACTGAGTAAACTCAAGAAAAAAAATCAAGCCTCAATGTGTAATTTTGAAATATTAATAGGCAAAATATCAAATGATGCAGGAAGTACCAAAAGCTGATGGAAAGAATACACAGAATCATTGTATGGAAACAAACATCAATACTTAACCCCGTGTTTGTAAAATCCTTTGGGGACTAAGGGATTTCTTTGTTAAATTAAGGAAATCATATCAAAACGGGATTTGTCCTACCACGAATTCATTTGGGAACTACCTTTTTTTTAAAAAAATCAAACTAAGCAAACAGACACACCCGGGAAAGGAGATGATATGTGATGATGGAGACAGACAAAGGCTGAAAATCTAAGAATACCAAATATTCTTACCAAATATGGCAGTTAAAAGAAACTGAAAAAGACAGAAATGGACTTTCCCTTAGAACAACATCCTGACTTTGGACATCTCGCTTCAGAACTGTGAGAGAGTAAAATTCTGCTCTTTAAAGTCAACCACTTTGTGGTATCTTGCTACAGGAGCCATGGAAAACTAAGCTAAGAAAATAGGTTTCAAAACACGAAAAAATCCCAATACTTCAATCTTCAAAGCTACAAATTGAAATCAAGCAGAAAGCAAGTAAAAGGAAAGAAATGATAAATAGTAGGAGAAGTCTGAAAATTGTACTTCGAAAAAGAAAAAAATCAATGAAAAACAAAAGTTAGTTCTTTGAAAAACTCAATAAAATTGATTTTTTTTAATACAGATAAAGAAAAAAATTGAGAAGACAGAAATGACTACTATCAAGAAGAGGGAGCTTCAAAAAGTTTGTGGAAAATTCCATGATCTTTTCATTTCATTGTTCCAAAACATTCTGAAATATTCTTTTTGTTTGTTTGTTTTGTTTGTTTTTAGGGGGAGGACATCACTGCCCTCTGGTGGTCGTGGGAGCTACCCAGCCTTGTTCCTGGAGAATTGCTGTTGAATTTGAACCGCCAAGCCCGTGGGCCGCAGTCCAGCACTCAATCACTATGCTACTGGGGCTCAGCCTCTGAAATATTCTTATTAATCTTACAGGCACTAAAAGTAAATAAAAGACTATTGTGAAATGCAACCAGAAAGTTCTTTAGAAGTACGCTTGGGGAGAGTTTGTCTTGCCAACTTTGAGCACATCAGCAGGAAAGACAAATTAACAGAAAAGGACATCATGTTTGGTAAAGGGTCAATTAAAACCAAGGATATGCTGGATTAGATATACTTACCCGGTAGCTCCAGCAATAGGAATAAAGGTATCAAAGATGAATTGTGGAGGCTACTGTGATTTTGAGCCAACCTGAGAGCAACTAACAAGTACCAACAATCATCTGAACTTTATGCCAATAGAAAATTTAGATAAATTATTTGGAAGACATAAATCACTAAAGTTTATACAGTAAAAAATAAACCAAAATGTCCTTTACCTATTATCAAAAAATGAATTCGTAGTATAAACACTTCAAATCCAAATAACTTTTCTTGTCGATTCTACCAAATATATGAAGAATAAATAATATGAATTCTTCACCTACTCTTCCAGAAACTATAAAACTGAAGAATAAGTTCTCAATTCACTTATGAAGTCGTTATTATCTAGATAGAAAATCATGGTTCAATATCCTTATGAACCTGGTGTTATATCTAGCAGCACATAAAAAAGAAATTGCATCCTGGAAATGAATGGAGGCTTTAACTTTAAAAAATAAATCCAATTGAAAGTTAGGAGAAAGTATATTTGGGAACTAAAAGAGGAAAAGATTTTAAGAACATAAAAAGAATGAGCCATTAAAGAAAACACTGTTGAATAAGACTTCATCAGAATGAATACATAATAGTCCTCAAACAATACTTTTCAGAAAATGAAAAGAAACATCATAAATGGAAAGAAAATACTTGTAAAACACATCTGGTACCGAGATTGTGTCCAGGTTTTTATGTATTCTTTCTTTGAACTTTTAAAAATAAAAAAAAAGATGAAGTACATGTGAATAGATATTTCACACAAGGACAGAGATTTATAGCAAATAAACTTATAAAATGATGCATTAAGGCAATGGGATTTGAAATTCTAGTGAAAAATCATTACAAATGTATAAAAAACATGCTATTTTTAACAAGGGATTTGGTGCTAAAGATCCAGAGCAGGTAGAACTCTCATACATGCTGTGGCAGTCATGTGCTTATGTTAATTTTATGATTGAAATGTAGGGGTGGAGTCTAGCCTGTTAATCTGGAGATAGCCATTGAGTAGCCAATGAAGCCTCTATGTGGACATGGCTTTCTCCTGAATAAGCAGGTGTATCGGGTTAGTAGCCATTAACAGTGGCTCTTGAACCCCACCCACAGGCTTCAAGGGAAGGAAACCATTATCTAGATAGCAGGGGAGTCAGCTGACACAAAGGTCTCAGATAACTGGGAGCTTCAGGAAGATATCTAACTTAACTGCCACACCAAATGCTGGCAAGCAGTTTGCTTAATATTTGAGTACATAATTGTGGAAAAATCCTGTCTTCATCCCACAGCCCCCCTAAAGCTGTATTCTCATGAGGCATTTCTACTTTGTCACATAGTGTTTTCATGCTAATTTATGCATTTCATTTCTAGATTTTCAACTTACTTAAAAAAGTTTTAATTGTTTTTGCCTTAGAGCATATTTTTGGCTTTATATTGCCAAGAGTTATTCCTACTGGGTGCATTTTGTAATATGAAGACTTTTAGGATGTTACTTCTTTTGTGTGTGTGTGTGTGTGTGTGTGTGTGTGTGCATCACTGCGCCCTGGTGGGAGTGGGAGGCCCAGTCTTGCTCCTGGAGAGCTGCTGCTGGATCTGAACCACTAACCCTGTGGGCCCAGTCCCGCACACAATCACTACATCACCGTGGCTCAGCCCAATGTTAATTCTTATATCTGTTGATTCTGTTGAATGTCATATCATTGGGCTTTCTTATGTATTTTGCAGACTTCGTCTTTGAGTTCCTCTTTAATCAAAATTTCTCTTATAGAAATTCTGAAAGTATCCTGAGTTGTTGAAACATTATTCGGGGCACTTCTTCCACTACTGGTGAGCCTGGTGGCAGGGCAGTTACATGTTGGGCTGCTAGCCCAACTGCTGAGCAGTTTTAAAGCAACAGGTTCACCATGGGAGAGAGATGGGGCTTCCTGCTAACATAAAGAGCGACAGTCTCAGAAATTCACAGGGACAGTTCTCTCCTGTCCCAGAGTGTCACTATGAGTCACCATCAACTATAGGCCATAAGTTTGGTTTGTTTTGCAACTGCTGATCATTTTTCATGTTAGTTTCTGATTTAAACATTATATATTGCTGCATAGGGGAATATGTATGGATAGAATAGGGTTGGATTTCTGATTTTGTGTATGTGATTTTTTTTCTGTGCTGTCTCCTATGCCAGTTTTTAAAGGTTCTGCTCCTTTAAAGATTTACAGTTGTTGAAACTAACAGAGGTAATTCTATGCTGTTTTTTGGCTCACCATGTGTCACATAGACTCCATGGCAGTGCAATAGGAATCCCTAATTAAAAAACTAGAACCATTTCCTTGAATCTTGCTCTGAAGAGAGATAAGTACTAGCTCAAGGTCCTGCATAGGGTTTTTGGCTGCAGTTTGAATCCTAAAAGGGGAAGAAATAGGAAAACTTATAATATGTATATTTTTCAATACCTCTCACCTAAGTTTTTTGATTGTTAGAGGAATGGTCTTCCTGCATCTGTTCAATTGGTATTCTTGAGCAGAAGTCACCACTGGATTTGGTATTTCTGTAGTCCTTAATATACTGCCCTGGAGCTTAATTAATTACATTAGCACACACACACTTAATTTATAAACATTCTCTTTCTACATGAACCTTTTGACATCATCTTCCCTATATCCCCACCAAGACCACTGTATGCTTCTCCCCTCAAAATTTTAATTGCTTCCCTATAATTTCTTCAATCCTGCATATCATATTCTGAAAATTGGAAAAGCATATAACAAAGCTTCAACTACATCTGAGATACACTTTAATAAAAACAAAAATAAAAACAAAACAATACCAACTAAAAATAGAGGGAATTTTGGACATACTTAATTTTTTTTCCTTCTAGTTGGAGAGAAGAATTATACAAGGTCAACAGAAGACATTGTCTGCTACATAGAAAGAAATTTGAGTTTACCATATTGGTCTTTTTGTCTTGTTTTTGTTTAGTTTTTTGGGGGATGGGGGCATTACTACGCTCTGGTGGTGGGAGTAGGAGGCCCAGCCTTTGCTCCTGTAGAGCCTCTGCTGGAATTGAACCTCGATCCCAGTGGACCACAATCCTGCGCATAACCACTACGCCACCAGAGCTCAATCCCTTCCATATTGTTCTAATAAAATATTTGTAATTGAGTTTTTTTAAAGTTCAAAATATATTCATGTTTTAAGAGGCAGAAAAATGAGGCTGTCTTCTTCCTTAAAGATTAATTTCTTTGTCACCCAAAGGGGCAGTTTTACCTTATCTAATAGGGTCACCATACAATTGAGAATTAAATTTCACATATACACTTGATTGTCTTTTAGAGCCAGAGGTGAAGATCAGCTTTTATTTTCTCTGTTCAACACCCATATCTGGTGTTCATGGTACCCTATTTACTTGTTGAGGTATTATGAGGGGAGACAGGCCTATCAATTCACTTTAGAAAAGTTCTCCAAGAAAAACTCTTTGGACCTTACCAAATTGAAATATTTTGGAGATACACATAAAAACTAGTGGCAAAATAGTGAAGTTACTGATGGGAGGATATATTTAAAAGTCATTTATCTTATAAAATTCTAATTAGATAGGATTCTAATATAAAATTTCAGCAAATTAACAACAAAAAAGACAACCCAATCATACAGTGGGTAAAGAACTTGAATAGCTATTTCACCAAAGAGAACATTGAAATGACCACCAAGAACATAAAAAGATGCCACCAGAGGCATGCAAGTCAAAGTTACAATGTGACTAAGGTAAAGAAATAAAGAAAAAAAACTCTCTGAAAATAACAAATGCTGGTAAAGGTTTGAGGAAATTGAAACCTTTATCCATCATTGGCAGAAATGCAAAATGATACTGTGTTTCATGCCTTCAAATTGGTTCAAATTCATAATAGCCCTATGTACAACAGCTGTAAGAAAGACACTGTGGTACTACAAGGGATGTCGGGGAGGTGGTGTTGGCCATCAAGAGAGATGACAATCAAACTCTTCATTCCAAGGTCAAATCCTCAGGTGGAGGACAAACATGCATGTACTCTCCAACTTTCTTTACCAATTCAGGAACCAACTGTCCCTCTCTCATGACACCCTACTTCAGTGTTAGGCTATGCAATCCATTGTAATGACCACATGAATTTCATAGACAGCACTCACAATTATGAAGCTTGGTAAGGAAGTTAACAGGTGTGGAGTTACGTAGTCACTTTTTCAATTTAAGAGGATTGGGAGTGAAGGGGTAGAGTGTGACCTATCAATAAGTTCATAGCCATTGAGGCCACTTGGTGGACATAGCCTTCCCTGAGGATTCTGGGAACTCCTATATTCTCCTTGGAGGGGGGAGACACACTCCCTCTTTCTGCTCACTCCCTCAGAGACATTGCAGCTGACAAGATACATTGAATTACACTAGTGCCCCGAGTTAGAGAATCCACATGGAGACCCCTGTCAGCGCTGGGATGCCTACAACGCCACTGGATCCACAAGACCTCTCACCCATTGGCCTGGGATCATACTGTATTCAGTGTCATTGCAAGTGTCGCATGAATCTGGAAAGGACTTTATAGATTGGTATCAGAAATATGGACTAAGATCAGACTTACGGACTCGATCTGGTCTGGGCTAGGATGTTTTCTTAATGTTCAATTGCTCTTGTACACAAAGCTCTTTCTTACACATGAGTGTCTATGGATTTCTTTCTCTAGTCTACACAGAGTATCACAACAGCTTATAATTAGGGATTAGAAACGCACAGGATACAATTCTGGTCAGCAATGACCTTAACCTTTGAGCCACACAACTCTTTGACTCTGCCCTACTCAGACAAAGGTTACAAAGCTCCTTCAGCACTACTGAACCCTTCACTTCACTCTATTCCTCAGTCTAAACATCTTTCCCGTTAGCTCTGCCAATGAGCATATCTAGCTCCCTCTGTTATGTATTTGCAGGCATTCTATTCCACAAGTGATCTCCTGTCTGAAGGCATTCAGCTTTTTTTTCTTTATCTTTTTCTTTTGCTGCTGCTGCTGCTATTGCCACTGCTGCCGCCACTTGTCTGACATATCTCTGGTGCACCTCCTTCTGTCTCCTGGAGCAAGGATAAGAGGCCGTTCAGCATACAGGTGGTATTGAGATCCCCTGTTCCTGCTTCTGAGGTGGCTCATATTAAACCCAAGTGCAAAGGAAAACTGAGTGATCCCTTCATCATCAATTCACCACACACCCTGTCCAGTCATTTGGCGGGAGTTACAAAGACTATGGTTAGAAGAGTCATGTCAAATAATGCATGACTCCATAGGAAATTCTTCAGAAAACTAAAAGTAGAACTATGGCCCAGGGTTCTACTTCAAGTTATATACCTAAAGGATTTGAATGCAGAAACTCAAGCAAAGACTTAAACATCATAGCTTCCCGAAGCAGTGTTCACAATAGTCAAAAGGTGAAAACCCATAAACACCTATCACCAATGAATGAACAAGCAAAGTATGGTACATAAATACAATGAAACATGACTCAACCCATAGAAGACACCAAAGTTTGGATACATGCTACAGTAGGAATGGAAATTGAAGCATGATACTGATTGAAGTAAGTTAATAATAAAAGGACAGATATGATATGACCTTGCTTATTTAACAAGACATACATAGAGAGCCCAATGGTTATTTAATGGTTATCAGAGGTTGGAGGAAGAAGGAAAAGGAATTACTACTTATAGAGCATTTTGTTTGGCTTACTTTGATGGAGAAATTACATTGATTAGGGTAGGGTTGTAGGGCAGTTTTTTCTGACTTAAAATCATTTTATTGGGGGTTCATATAACTTTTATCACAATCGACACATACATCCCTTATTTCAAGCACTTTTGTACACTTGTTTCCCTCATCATTCTCAGAACACTTGCTTTCTACTTTAGCCCCTGGTATCCACTCCTCATTTTCCCCCTCTGACCCCACTCCCCCCAACCCATAAACCTTTAATAATTCATAAATTATTATTACTTTTGTCATATCCTACACCATCCGATATCTCCCTTCACTCACTTCTCTTCTGTCCATCCCCCAGGGAGGGGATTATATGGAGATCCTTGCAATCTATTCTCTATTTCTACTTCATCATCCCTCTGCCCTCCCAGTATCACCCTTCTCAGCACTGGACCTGAGAAGGTCTTCTGTCCTGAATTCCCTGTGTTGTCATTTCTTCTCTGTACCAGTGTACCACCTGTGGTGCAGCCAATTTTTAAAGTAGAATTGAGATCATGGAAGTTGGCGGGGGAGGAGGGGTGGTGGTGGTGGTGGCAGTGGTGAAGCATGTAAGAACTAGAGGAACATTGTAGGTTTCATTGTTGCTACACTGCACCCTGTCTGCCTTGTTCCTACCTTGAGAACCTTCTGTGAGGGACTGTCCAGTTGCCTTCAGATGGGCTTTGGGTCCCCACTTTGTACTCCCCATTCATAATGATATGATTTTTGGTTCTTTGATACCTGTTAGCTGATACCCTCAACACCTCATGGTCACCCACGCTGCTGTTATTCCATGTGGACTTTGTTGCCTCTCAGCCAGATGCCCACTTGTTTATCTTCAAGCTTATAAGATCCCAGACTCTATATCCCTTCATAGCCAGGCACCATCAGCTTTCTTCACCACTTCTGCTTTTGCACCCACTTGGTCTACAGCAATTGTGACAGGACAGGCTGCTGCCCTTCTTCCATGTGGGCTTTGTTATTTCTCAGTTAGATGGCCACTTGTTTATCGTCAAGTCTATAAGACCCCCTGGCACTATATCTTCTGATAGTCAAGTACCATCAGCTTTCTTCACCACATTTGCTTATGCACCTGCTTTGTCTATATTGATCATGTCGGGACAGGCTGCTGTGCTTCTTCCATGTGGGCTTGGATGTTTCTCAGCTAGATGGCCACTTGCTTATCCTCAAACCTTTAAGACCCCAGATGCTATAGCTTTTGATAGCCAGAACCCATTATTTTAAAAGCTGTCAAGAGATTGTACGCATGCAAAAAGTTGAACAACAATTGTTAAAAGTAGTTGTTAAGGTGGTTCACCTACGACAAACTGCCTAATTGGGTTTGATTTCTTGGTTTGGAAGTTTAGGGTCATGATTTCTTTGAATCCCAGTTAAGTAGCTAATACTACATTCAATGTTTCTATTGTCTCTTTAGTGCCTAGGATTTAAAAGTGGCGTTCAAAGTCACAGCATATTGTTTCTCTGTGCCTGGCGCAGAAGGGCAAAAGAAAGGAGAGGAAGCAGGAAGATCTTTGTTACTAAGAGCAACTGAAGGGACAGCTATAGGGACATTTTAACTCTAGGATGCTTCCTTTGTTTTCAGCTTCCAAGATCCCTTTGTTTTTAATCTAACCTTCCATTGATGCTAAATCGTGAGCCCTGGAGAGCCTTACAGGAAATTTATACATTGCTTAAGAGAATCAGAAAAAGTTTCAGTTTCTTGTGACTTGTATTTTCATCTTTTGTCTCTGCTCAATTTCCACACGATAAAGCTAAAAATAACTTGGATCCTCAGAGAGGAGCAGAGTAGAGGGCTGAGGCCCTCAATTGGTCACAGACCCACCTTCCATGAGACCAGTGTGATTGCCCAGAGGCACTGGGAGCAGGGATATGCTTCCTATCTATCTGTCTCTCACTTACTTAATATGGTGTATTCTCATGAGAGATCTGGTGAGGTTTTTTTCCCCCTCCCCACTTAGAGGATAAAAAAAAATAGGACTGGCTGAGAAAAGAGATTTAGAAACAGGACAAATGGATCATAGTATTATTAAAAAAATGTACCACATGCTTCTGTGTGTCTCCTTTCCCCTACCTTCTCATTTTGAATGAATAAAGTGCACAATTTGCAGTGACACAAAAATCTGATATTTTATACATAAAATGTGTTTATATATGGTTAAACCTTAATAAAAAATGTATTTATGAGTCCATCATCTTTTTTGTGGTTGTTTGTTTCTTTCACTGATGGACATTTGTTCTGTGAGCTTCTTGGTATTGTGAACTGTGCTGTGGCCAACATGAAAGAGTATACATCTATTCATGTGTGTCTTATTTCTCTGGGATACACACCCAACCGAGGTATTGCTGAGTTGGAGGGTATTTCTAGTCCAGCAGTGCCCTGTTGTGTCTCACCATGGTTGTATGTTTTTACCATGTCTCCACACCTTTCATCACAAGAAAGAAGTCTAGACCAGCTTATACTTTAGAAAATCAAGGGGAGGAGAGAACCCTGAGAAACTTTAAAATGTTTGCCTATAAACAGTATAGAAAGCAAAATAACTATTCTCTCAAGGTGAGATTGGAGTGTTGCAGTATAACCTCATTCTCAGAGTTTACATATTATGATCTACAAAGATTAGGAGCCTTGATTGAGAATTCTATAGTTCCCATTTTCTAGTTTCTTTGAAAAAACGAGCCAGGTTTCTTTGGCTACACTGGCAATACAACTATCTAATGAATACAAAGTTTCAGAAAGTGGACTGGTTCTATTGTTAAGATTTACAATGATATCTATTACTACTAGCCTTTTAATTGATGAAGGAGAAAGTATATACTTTTATTAAAATCTTAAAAGTGACTGTAATTTGAATGATTTTTTTCATTTATATTATTGCCAATAGGTATTTTTTTGCATATGATGTTGCAGTCAATTCACTTTTATTATGTAAAGCATGTGACTATATCATAGTTATTTTTTCAAATTCCTGTTGATTGACAGATATTTGGAGTGTTTTCAGGTTTGTTTGTTGTTGGTTTTTTTTAACCTGATTATTGTGAATGTGTTTCCTAATGCAGTGATATTGCTGGGGTCATATCCTCATAAGACTTTCTAGGACAAGTCTGAGAACTGATAACTATGTCCACCCTGATTCAGTGCTGACATCTGTCCACTACCACCACAGGGTCAAATCAGTCCCATTGTAGGCAAATGTCAAAGTTAACTCAAGGCAATTCCCACTATTAAACCTGGTACACATAAAATAGCAATGACAGGAGTCTTCAGAGATGCTGGGACTCACTTCACAAAGTTGTTCCTTATGGTTTGGTGAAGGGTATGTCCATTCCAACATACCAATTTCCCTAAGCTGTGGGATGTCTTCTTCTGTAGTATACCAGTATCAGGTACTTCACATTGGTCTAATCTAGACTGGTCATCTGGCAGTCCAAGCTTCAGTGAACCACCAAGTTAGCCTCTTGCTTTGGCATGGAAAGAAGAATCTGTGCTTAGGGGTCCGATAGGCAGAAACTCAGACTGATCTACTATTACATCTCTTGAATCTGTATCCCACACCCTTAGTAACCATTCCCAGGGATATTACCCAGGCTTCTGCTTGAATATGTTAGAAAAGGTGAGCAGATCTTTGTGAGTGTAGTGTGCTTATCCCGGAGTAATCATCTCACCCTCGCCTTTAGGAGTTTTCTGAGCCTTCATTATAGTTACAGGTCTAGAAGAAGGTGGTGAGGGTGTTTCCTAGGTGCTCTCAGCATGATCTTGTAAGACATCTGCCTCAGGCAATGCTACAGATGCAGCCCCACCTGGCATTTCAGCTTGAACAGGTTGGTTACCATGCTCAGGTATGGCTTGTTTTGTTGATCTTGGATTAATACCCTCAGCTGGGAGAAGGGGATCTATCCAGACTCACTATCCTCCTCGACTGGGTCATCAGCCCATATGTTCCCATCCCATATTTCAGGGTCCCAACTTTTCCCTTTCAATGCGATGCTGCTCTAGATCTGCCATTCAGCTGATGTTGTAATGTAGCCACTCACTTGATGAGACTCGAGCTGGTTCTCAGCTATATCAGTTCTATGACTAGAGAAGAGAACTCCTTTGTCGCACAGCGCATTAGCTGGCACTTGAAGCATGCTTCTGAAGTTCTGACCCCATTCCTCTCCTTAATCATACTTTCCACTGTAAGGAGGACCAGCCAACCAGCTTTCCTATGCTTATCATGCTGTTGAAAATAGCACATGATCACCGAGAGTCTCTTCTTTAACCAGCACCTCATCTACTGGTGGTGATACTGTAGAGGTTAGCTTTGTGACTTCACACCATTGATTAGTAAGAGTGGCAGACTTAGCCATGCCTTTAGGTGTAGAGAGAGCATTCACGGCCGTTAAGCCTACTCATGCTGGAGAGGCAATTTAAGAGCCCATATTTATGATTTTATTTCTCTGGAAATACTCTTATGTTGTGTCAAATTATATTAGGGTTCTCTAGAGAAAGAAAACAGGGCACTAATGAATATATATATATATATGTGTGTGTGTGTGTGTGTGTGTGTGTATCACAAAAAATAAACAGTTAATTAATCCATGGAGATGTACAAATAGTTCAGTGCAACTCACTGCTGTGAGACAGCTTCAATTCTTGAGGTCTGCGCAAGTCAAGGAAGCAGACAGTTGAGTCCTCTGTAGAGCAATTCAGGCAACCTGGCCTTAGGCAGCAAACAGATCACCAACAGTCTGCCAGATGACAAGGTCTCACAGGCCCCAGTTCAAGTTATGTTTACTCCTGTAGCGTGGCGAAGCAGGTCTTGAAGGAACCTCAAGCTATAGCGGCATAGTCCGTGGGGTAGGTGTCCCCCAGGTAGTGTAGCTTGCAAATTTAGGCAGTGAACAAACTAAGGCAGTGGCACACTGCTCTCTTCATAAAAGAGCAGAAGATAAGAAAGATGAGGTTCCTAAAGCCATTTACTCTCTGTCTTTCAATTAATCCCATGTGTTTATTGGCCAGGTTGGCACAATAAACCTTCCTATCACAGACACCTTCAATTTTAAGCTAGTGCTAGATTGTTTGTAGTAGTAGAACGAATTAATCTTTTATGTTTCCATTGCTCCTCAATCTCACCAATATATATTATTGTCAAAGTTTCTAATTTTTGTCCCTGAAAAGGGTGTGAAATCATATATAGTTGTTGATTCATTCTTTATTGCCCTGCTTACTCATGGGATTAAGACATTTTTCATAAACTTCTATGTGAAACACATACTCATACATTTACCATTTTTTTCTATATAGATTTGTTATATCTGTCAGTTGTTGCTGCCAAAAAATATAGCATCAAGCTGACTCAAACTTGACGTTTTAAAAATACATACTTTGATTACCATATTACAAATATTTAGGCCAATTCTGACGAGATTAATCTTGGCTGGGCTTGGTGGGCGCTGCTTTATAAAAGACTTCAGGCTGTTGGTGTGTTAGGCTCAGATGCAGGTGTTAAATCAGCATCAGATGTGCTCTATGTATGTTCAATGTATGTTCATTCTGGTTTCCACTCTGAAGTCGTCAAAGGTAGAAGTAGTGTAACACCCGAGGTGACCCGGGAAGCACTGACTCTATCAAGAATGACTGCTGAGCGTTCCATGTTGACTAAACCTTAAAAACTCACTCACTGCCATCCAGTCATTATGGCTTCAGAGGGACCCTCTGTGGGGTCCCGAGACTGTAGCTATTTACAGATGCAGAAAGCCCAGTCTCTCTCCCATGGGGTTACAGTCAGTTCTTACCCACTATACTACCAGGACTCTATAAGTCTTAGAAGGTATGGTGTAATCTATTGTGGTCACACAGGGACCATTTAGAGTAAAGAACCCTAAATGTTGAGGCCCAGAGGAGCTTCCAAAGGGGGACTACTCCACCTTGAGACTCCTTCGGACAGTACCATGTGTAGCTCTTTGTACCTTTTTTTGGTGGCAATATAGTAAAAAATGTGATGTAATCCTTGAGAATTCTGTGAATCAGTCCAGAGAATTAACCAACCTACAGGACCACTAAGAGCCAGCAGGGACAGGTGTCTACCTACTTGGTAGTCTGAAAGAATGTTTCCCTCTAACTTCTAAGTTCTAGTGTGCATCTAGGTTGCTGGGTAAGGGAGCTTTGCTTAGACAGGTGGTGCAAAAGACAGTGTTAATCAAACCTGTGAGCTTTTACCTAACTCTGGATGGCTAACATAGAGAAAGAATCTGCCACATGGGTGATTGGTGATAAGGATGAAAGGGGAAGGAGAAAATTAGATCTATTTTTGCACTTTGGCAATTGAATTCATGCCAATTCTTACCACACAGTTAGCAATGGGAGGCTTAGTCAAGCTTCTTTGCTTAGTGTACAATACAAAATATCACTATGCTTCCACTCTATGGACTTGTTTGAAAACTCACTTAGATGGCTATTTATTTTAAGATAAGCCTTGAAGACCCCAGATATTGTTCTTTCTGGTAGCCGGGCACCATCTGTTTTGTTCACCACACTTTAATATGTCACCTATATCTTCAGTGGACCTCTAGTGATTTCCCTTTGACCCTAGTCAAAGGGATGTGAAGAGATGTGCTATCAGAGCATTGCAAAGTTGATTATAGCAGATGCAGTTAAAATGCAACACTTTATCATTTTACCTCTCTAGTAACCATTTTTGTTCCAATTTTTAATGTTTTCTGATTTCTTTTTGATTTCTGTTTTATTCCTTCATTGTTGTTGGTTTTCTTTGTTTCCTCATTTCATATGTTTTCCTGTATATGAAATCCAGGCTAGGTAAATCTATGGAGATAGTAGTTGGATTAAAAATTAGCTAGGGACATGGCAGGGGTTGTTGGAGGGAAATAAACTAACAACAATAAGTACAAGAAAGATGGAAATGTCCTGAAGTTCTAAAGATGATGAGTGTCAACCCTTGATTTCCTCTTTATCTGGATGTGGTGATACACTCAGGTTTTCACCTCCCTTTTCTTCTGATTCATTGCTTGTTTATAGATAACCTCAGGTGGTCTATATTTTAGTTGTACAGTTGCGTAATCAGAGTAGGGGTGTGTCTTAAAGAATATATAATCCTTTCATGAATGGAAGTTTTCAGTAATGGATTTCAGAAACCTTGCCCTTTCAACCTCGGAGACATCAATATCATTATGATCAAACCTCTAGGAGACAGTATCTTATAAGGAAATAAAAGGTATTTGTGTGTTATAACTATTGAATACCCTTGGGTGAAGTGGAAAATGGCAAATATTGTTTTAGAAAGAATTAAGATAGATAAATCTTAAACTAGTTATGTCACACCTGTTGTGCTAATGTTCTGTGGCACGTTTGGACTTGTGTTTCTTGTATTGTTGTTGCTGTAATTGTATTTATGCCTGTGTGTGCATGCACACATGTTTGTGTGTGTGTATGTACTTGAGTGAGTGACTGCAGAGAAGCAGGTATTATTTTTCTGAGGTATCTGATATTAACTCAACTGTACTGGAGATGGAAAGTATTCAAATTTGAATATAGAACTAGTAAAGTGATTTTTCACAAAAATAGTTTTGTTTATGATTGCTGAATAATGAACAGAAGCCCACAAAAGCCATAAAGTCTCTTAAACAGTGTTAATGGATAGATGAACAATAAAGGAAAGGTTAAAAATTGACTGGCAATTAGGTTTGTAATATTTTGAATTTTACACATCCCTGTGAGAGAGAACTGGGACTGTGAATGTTGAGGGCTTCCATATTATCATAAGGCAGTTGTGTAAGACATATGAGTATACCAATAATATATGATTGGTTGGAATTTGCTGTAATTCTAAAATAGGTAAAAAGGACATATAATACAATAAATCATGAGAGTAGGAGACACTCTTGATGTATTTAAAGTGGCAGCTGTGTTAGTCTGGGTAGACTAGGAAAACAATCTACAGAATTCATATGTATTTAAGAGAGTGTGTCCATTAAGGAAACATCCCAACCCAGTCCAGTCCCAAGTCCATATGTCTAACGTTAGCCCATTACACCAATCTACAAAGTCCTCCTCAAACTCGCAAAGCACATGCAAAGACACTATCTGCAGGTGAAAAACCAAATCAGTCAGCATGTAAGCATCTCAGCACTGGCAGGGTGCTCCACTTGGCTACTCCAGCACCCAGGGCTGCATCAGGGTAGGTCCACTTGGCTTCTCTTCAGGGATATCTCCCAGGAAGTGAGCCTTTCCAGCCAAGGCAGCTGCAAACTGGTCTGACCATCAGAGAGCAAGAGACCGGAGAACAAGAAAGGCGAGACTCACTGAGACATTTATCTCTCCATCCTTCAATTAATCCCACATATGTTTATTGACCAGGTTGGCAAAATAAATCTTAACTATCAGAGCAACCTAAAGCAACAAAGTGAATATTTTCCTGAAGAAGAATCTGAACAAAGCTGATTATTTTCAGATGGGGTTATCAAGCCACAATACAATTAAAATAGAAACCAAATAATCCCTTTATAAGTCAGCAGCAAATCACAAGAAATATAGTTAAACATATCCCAGATTTCTAGCCTTTCCAAACTGCTGTGCCAGTGTATCATCTGTCCGTTAGCTGCTTCCTCTTCTCTTGACTTTCTGATGTCTGCCATTGGAATTGATCATTTGTTTTAAAGTCTCAAAAAACTAAAAAATGGAACTTATGTTGCAATGGTTATTGAGACACATCTAAGCAGAATGAGATGCGCCTTGGAAGTAATATAGACTGTTCAGGATCAGGAAGGATACCAAACCAGGGATGAAAAACTCTCCACAAAGTAGAGCGCACATCACTCCCATCTTCCCTGCAAATTAGCTTCCGTCCAGCACAGCTCGCTCAGCATTGACCTACCATCAGGCCTCTCCAACTCCCAGCAGGCCTCGAAAACATTGACCTCTATGTGTTAATTTCAAATGTGAAAATAAATGATCTTTCTGGCTCATGCAGCATATTCATCACTCTTCTGCTACAGCTACGGTCCATGTCACTTTCATCTCATGATACAAGCTAAGGGACATGGGACCTTGCCAGGAAAAGAAAAAAGAGAATGCGTTGGATCATGTATGATTGTCTCAACCTGAAGCTGACAAAATGGTACCTGCTATGTGTATTCACATTTTGTCAACCAGAGCAAGACACAAGCCATGCCTGAGACCCAAAGAGGGAAAATGTACAGTCCTTGCCACGGCAGGATTTAAGTAAGGAAGATCAATACAGTAATCTTTCCTCCGAGTCACTGAAATAGATACATCTCCCGTTTGGTTAGAACAATGTGGAAAGGTTGATGCGACCCCAACGGAAGAGAAGGTGTTTTCTGGGGGAATTTGAAGCCAATATATGTCCCACCATACATTTACTTTAGATGTGACATGGATAAAAAGAAAGAAAAAAATGTTCATCTAATGCAAAAACTAAGTTGATTTGATTGTAGCTAGTGAAATCATAGCATTGATGAGAAATAGAATAGGGGGTTAGAAATGCTTGGAACTAAAAGTTAATACCACTGAGGTGAAAGGAGGAATGTAGGAAAGGTATTGCTGAAGATATTCTGTCAATGGGAGACAAGAAAATATTTTCTCTGTGGAAGTAAAATGCCTTGTGAAGAATCTTGTGCAAATTCGAATGGGTCTAGCTCCTGACTGAGCATCTGAGAAGATAAATAAGGGACTTGGGCTGGGTCTCAGGAACAGACCCAAGGGTAGAGCAACGCAGTGAAACCGGTGGCAACAGTCCAAGAAGCTTTCTGTGCAGCACGGGCTTGTCAGTTGACACAGCCAGACATATAAGTTGAGTTTTAGAGTCTGTTTTTGACTTATAAAAAGTCCTAGGCTCTGTGCAACTAACTCAACATGGTTTTCTGATTGCATATATATCAGAGAAGGCAAAAACATGAAATTGCAGAGATGGCCTAAAAGGCTTTTCTATTTTTTTCCGTGAGGTCTTGTTCCAGTACTGTCCCAAGTGAATAGTAATATTTATTGACTTGAAAGGAATGTGTTGAGCATCTGATGTATAAACTCTCTTCCTGGAACTGGGTATATAACAGTAAACTAAGGACAAAAAGTGAGCCTTTATAAGGTTTTCTTTCTAGCTGGAAAAGATCAACAACAAGCTGACTAAGCAGGATATGTATGATGTTAGAAAACACATATGACTGGACACAGTACAGTAGAGAATGGGGATTGAGGACTGTTCAGGTAGCTGTGGGGGTGCAATGAGAACAGTATTAGGAGATCACTGACATTTCAGTAAAGACATCAGGAGAAGGTCTTGGAATGGGTCTATTATACATATGATGAAGAAATGTTCCTGATAGGGAAAAAAAGTCTGCTTGCAAAGGGCCTTCCCTGGAACTTACCTAGTACAATGAAAGCACAATGCATAGGCCAGTGAAGACAGATGGGCGTAACAAGGAGGAGGACATCTCTATACTTGTCATTGTGCACACTGTATCAAGTTAAATTAATGCCACCAGAAGCGTTCCATTTGATAAGAATATTTTTTATGCATTGACATTTGAAGGGATTAAGATGAAACATCTCTCTGCACTTGTGTGCCTATGACTGACTATCACTCATCTCCCTTGTATTCTGTTTGATAGGAAATTGTATTTAATTTCTGGCATTTTGTTTCTATTCCTGGCAGCAAATATATAAGCAATTGTCTTTGGGTTGTTTCTGCTCATGATGATCCTATGTGAGTCAGAGAAAAACTGTCTTCCATAGAGTTTTATGTCTGCGATTTTTGAATGAAATCAAACTCCCACTCAGTTAGTTGTCTAACTCAGAACCATTTATGTCAACCATAGATTTCCATCTAAGTAATTAGATAGCTTTTATATTTTTAATTGACTACCTCTAAATTGAAAAAAAATATAATGATTTCTAAATTGTATCTGAAACTTTCTAATATATGAACGACCCTTCCTATCACCTTCCCTGATATATAATAATAGATGCAGGGGCAGTGAATTATTTAAGTTGGATCTTCTCACCAGCATCTCTGTAACTCCCAGAATCTTTTCCTGTGTGATGATGCTAGATAAGAAGGTGAGGGAAGACACCTAGAATCCCCCTGTGAGTAGCTGAGGATATACAGTGATTGACATACTGCTGGGTATAAAATGAGTCCTCTGTGAAGCAGGAGGTGGTGTTGGGGGTGGGTGAATCTCACTCCCAGTAAGAGCCAGGAGTGGAATGCATCCTCTGGACCCAGAGATTCCTGTGTAGTGAATCTATCCCCCAACCCAAAAAACAGCTCTGATATCAAAAGAACAGCAGTGACAAAACCAGGAGCCAAAGCATAAGCAGAAGTTGTGGACTTCCTAGCCCATAGAGCAAATGAAGTTTGGGGGCAAGAGGCTGACTTAGGAAGTGAGGTACCTCTGGGCACTTAATTGGAGGACATGGACTTGCTGACCCATGGGCATGGAACTGAGTTCTTTCAGGCCGAGGCACACTTGAGTGGGCACTTCAGAGAGCTGGGTTTGCTGACCCATAGAACTTGAACTGAATGCCTCTAGGTCGAGGCTTACAGAGGAGTGATATGCCTTTGGGCACTTATTAGCAGCCCTGAAGGAATCTTGTAACATGTCCTGAACTGCACATTTTTCAACTGCACTATAATATATTAACTTCTTAATAAATCCTATAATCATGACTATTGTCTGTGAGGTCTGTGTCATTCATTTAAATGAATTCCAGAACCTAATAGAGTCTTGGTGGCATAGTAGATAACACCTTGGCCTGCAAGGTTAGCAGTGGAAGTCCATTAGCTGCTGCACAGGAAAAAGATGAGGCTTTCTACTCCCATAAAGAATTATTCTCAGGAATCTGAGATTCTGTCTAATAGGGTCACTATGAATTAGAATCAATTGATTGACAGCGAGTTTGAGGTTCTGAGAAGAGAAATAGACAACAGAAAAAGTACAACGTGCTGTTTGAGACAGAACACAATCACCTTCAGGTTTTATTATTGTAAGCAAAACAGGTTTAATGAGTCAATTTCCAAAAATTAGCAAATCATGTCACCTTGAGGAGGAGCAACATGTCAGAAGCCATCCGCTGTCTGTTTGCGAAAGTGTTTGTGTGGTGGTTAGGGATGAGGGTGTCAATTCCAGATTCCAGCCTCCTCTGTTCAATGGAAACCCCGCTGAGTCCTACGCCCTCCCCACAATCGCCTTGACGTTGGAGAGCACCTTGTAGCTACTCTGTCCATCGACCTTATTTGGGGTCTTCCTTTTTCTCACTGACCTTGTACTTTGTCAGGGACATTGTCCTTTTCCAGGGACAAAGTCTTTCCTGATAATGCGTCCCACGGACTTGAGACCAAGTTTCCTCATTTCTAAGATGCATTCTGGCTCTGCTTCTTTCGAGGGCGTGCAATGTGATTAGTTGCGAAAGGAAAGTCACTTAGCACTTATGTCTGGTGCAGTAATGCTTTGCTAAAGGCATCAAATCTAAAGTGTTCCTTTGCATAAATGTTCAGAGTATTACCAGGAGCTAGGCATGAAAAATTGTATTTACGTCCTACAACATGAATGCAATGTTATTGAATTTGGTAGGTAAGTGCCTGTCTGAAGGACAGAAACATCATCTGGCTAGAAATAAATACATCTAAGGAGTTTCTTTTTTATTTGCTTTGATTTCTATTTTCTTGTTGAGAACTATGCTCATTCTAGTCATTCAGCATTCTAGAAGGGATAATGTAGGAATCAAATTCTAAAACCTACTGGATTTTAAAGTTTTGAGCATTCAAAGAGAGGTGTGTTTGAAGTTCACTAAACAAGTACGTGTTGAGCATTGACTGTGAACCAGGCAGATATGAACCCAGAGCAAAGGACATATATCCCCACACCATCAACACCAACACCCCACCCCAAGGGGAAGGGACAAGAGAAATCATGGGGGAAGGGAGACATGGGGTCAGTGTAAAACATGAAAATAATAATAATAATAATAATAATAATAATTTATAATTTAGCAAGAGCTCACAGAGGTGGGAGGGAGGGGAAGAAGAGGAGCTAATACCAAGGGCTCAAATAGAACGGAAATGGTTAGAAAATGATAGCAACATATGTACAAATATGCTTGATACAACTGATAAGAGCTGTAAGAGCCTCCAACAAAATGATCTTTTAATAAAAAACAAACAAAATAAGTCAAGGGGACATACACGTGGATTAATCTCTGATCATGTAGATCATCTACATGGACCATGTAGATACCACAGGAGAGTGGATTGTTACAGATGCAGCTGGGTTAAAATATAGCACCCTACCATATGATCTCCCTTATGGTTCATTTAAACTTGTTCTAGTTTTTAATATTTTCTACTTTCCTTTCAATTGAGGTTTTTACATGTTTTACTTTACTTTTGTTTATAGATGTTTTTCTGTAGATGACATCTAGGATAGACCAATCTATAGAGAAAGTAACTGAATTCATGGTTCCATTGTGGGGGGAGGGGGGTGGCAGAGGAGGTTGGGGTAAGGGGAGCTAATAAAGATGAGGACAAGAATGAAGGAAATGTTCTAAAATCATTGCAGTGATAATTGTACAACTCTGTTTGATGTGATTGAACTAGTGAATTGTATGATCTGTGAATGATACGCCATTAACATTGTTGAAAAAGGATAGACGGAAGGAAGGAAGGAAGGAAGGAAGGAAAGTTCTTCTGTGACGGTGCCACCCTGTGGCACATGGAATGGTTTATGAGCATAGCTCGGAGAAGACTACTGCCTCTGTTCCCACTTCGTTCCATGATCTCGTGCACAGGGGAGTTCTGGGCAGCTGTCAGGAAGAATTCTTGGCAAATGAGTAAATGACCTTCTTCTTAGTGAAGATAGGGAGAAAGGAAGGAGGGAGGTGATAATGAAAGAACTGATGACTGTGAAGTTTGTAAAATTTGAAGACCATGGCTTAGGTGACATTTTCAAGAAAGAAATTGGATATCCGAAATAGTTGAGTTTATGATTCTTAGTAACTTGGAAAATGTCGGTCTATTTTTTAAATGCATGTCAGTTATAGTTAAAATTATTCAAAGTGAATGACACCTTGAAGTATGGCTCTAGTGGTGCTCATGTGGTCATCGTGGTTGGTCCTCCTAAACAGCTGACCAACTTTCTCACAAAACACTACAACTTTTCAGAAAGTGTTCACTTCAATTTATTAAACCCTAAACGAATTCTTCCTAGAAGCAAGAATAGTGATGCTTCCTATTGATGACATTGGGCATGTTTTCAGGAGGGACACATCCCTGGAGAGAAGGATGTTGGTCTTGATAAAAGGGTCAGCAAAAAGGAGTCCCTCCATAAGATGGTCTGGTTGTCACAATGAGTTCAAGCACCGCAACAGTGGGGAGGCGGGCACAGGGCCAGCAGTCTCTCATTGTCCTCCACAGCAGGGACTGTGAGAGCTGGGAGCTCTAGAGCTGAAACTTGTCAGAGAAGGGAAAATCAAGTATTGTTCACTAAAAGGAGTCCTAAAAAAGCAAGAAGAGTACATCCTGTCAAAGTATGAAACTTGTTTACCCAGGGAAACAAGCCCTTTGAAGTTCACTTCTCACAGTTACACTGTATATCAGTTACTTTGAGTTGAAATAGCATCTACAAGTAGAACTGAAAATAAAAAACCTCAAACCCCCCAAACCCTTTACACAAATGCAAACCAGTAATGATTAATGGGATTGTAAGCATGTTTTCTTGTTGTTACACATTGTCATGTGCTGCCTTGCATGACAAAGACAAAGTGCATCTTTGTTTTGACAAATGGGGACAGTCTGACTATGTGAGCAGAGAGAGGCACATTGTAAGAAGTCAAGTCACCTAAGCCCCAAAGTCATGATATGTTTTCTTTGAGATATAGCTTTTTTTAAAGATATATTTACTTCATCCCTAAATATCATGATGTATATGTTTGTTTGGGGTTTTTTGCGGGGGGCGGGGGGAGGACATCACTGCCCTGGTGGGAGTAGGAAGCCCACCCTTGCTCCTGAAGAGCAAGGATTTGAACCGCCAACCCTGTGGGCAGCAGTCCCACACACAACCACTACGCCACCAGAGCTCAGCCCAAAATATAACTTTTAAATGAGATCGAGACCTACATCTGATCCATATTATTTTATTATTATATTAAGGCTTATAGCATCAAGAGTGGATCTTTAACATCAGCTTGCTTATCAGGTTACTTGTAGCAACTAATCATAAGAAGTGGGATGCAAAACTCATTTTCTTGTTTATTTTTGCAACTTTGAGGAAGCAAATAGTTTCAAACTTTTCATGTGGTATTATATTCAGAAAAATACTGCTAGGGAGTGTTTAAGTGGCAATAAAATTGCCCAACAGAAAGGGGACATTTAGTTTGGTTTCCACAAAGCATTTTAAATCAAGATGGATGCTTCATAAGATGTCAACACCTGGACTCTACCTCTTAAGTTTACCATTGAAATGTGTAGTGCATTTGTAAAGTTCATATAACCATTATGCAGAGGTTCAATAACTGAGAACAGATGAAGTCTAGCTGAGCTTTGTGAAGTCTCATGTAGAATGCACATGCCTTGCAAATCTGGTCTGTCGGTCTGTCGTACCATTGTAGCATGCACGTTCATGTTACAGTCAGACTGGAAGCCCTGCTGGTAGCACCTATGGTGGACAGGTTTCAAGGGAACTTCTAAACCAGCAGTTCTCAACCTATGGGTTGTGACCCCTTAAGGTGCCAAACAACCCTTTCACAGGGGTTGTCTAAGACCATCAGAAAGCACGTATTTCAGATGGGCTTAGGAACCGAAACACAACCCCTCTATTGGTCTCCCAGTGGGTCCAGCCACAGGCAGATATGCTGATCAGGTGAAAAAGAAGCTGGCGTTGGCTTTCTACGCTACTGTCACAAACTGTAGCAGTGTAGTTTACTGTTGTTATGTTAAGACTGTTGTCCATGCGAAAAAATGACCATTATCTGATAAAAGATTGTGACTCGTAGGAGGCTGGAACTTTTTTGACCCTGTTTCCGCTGGAGAGCCTGAGAGGTCCAGGCTGTATTGACTGATGGCTATCATCTTGTTGAAAGATGAGTGCGTGCTGTATCCACACTCAACAATTGTGTTATTTTAGAAGAGTTGGGGCTCCCAGAAATCACAGTCTGATTGCCAGGTCAGGGTAGTTTGAAGATTTCAGTCTTTGAAGAAAACATCTCAATCCGTGGTCAGATGTGAGGTTGGTTTCAAGATTAAATATAGGCCTAAGGAAAGCCATAGCACTATTTCCTCTGGACAGGCCTTGTGAGCAATGAGTGGTAAACACCCTGCTGGGCCCAATTCTAGATTAGTTTTAGCTCTTAGGTCAATTTCAGGGGAGCTGATATCTTTAAATATAGCTGAGAAGAGAACTTGCTTCCCAGAAGAATTTTTCGCACCAGGTGTGGGTGGTTCAGAGCTGATCTTAGTCCTGTGATACCCTTTGTCTGGCTATGTTTGGTTTGCTATGCCATGCTTTATGAAAGAGATGCATTATGAGGAAATTCAGCATTTGATGTGTTCCAAGTTATTCTGGGATGGTGAGTCTTCAAGGGTGGCTCCTGACCAGCAGAGTCACCTGGGGATTTGTAAAGGAAGGTGAAGCTTGAACTCCACTCCAGATCTATTGAACGAATTGAAAGGTGGACCCAAGTAATCTATATTTTAATCCTTCCAGGAAATTTTAGTACATTTTTCAAGATTGGAAACCATTGTCTCAATGAAATAACAAGAGACTTCTCACCCATAAATGGAGCCATTGATAGTTTTGATATTAGAGACCCCTTCCCTTAGCCATCCAAGCATATTTTCTATTATTTTATCAATATTATATTTATTTGAGCAATTAACTGCTTCTCCCAATTCTTCATTTGTGTCATTCTGCAGCAAGGTAGCAGAACCTTCACCTCTCTTCCGCCTTAGCAAAAATTGCAGTTTCCTCTTTAAAGCAAGCTTCATTTCAAACTTCATTCTGATCGGCGGGCCTTTGTTTCAACCCTGATTTGATGTTTTCTTTTTTGAAACCCATAATGCTCAGCACTTTTTAAGTGATGTGTTAGTGTGTGGTGTTGCATGACTGAATATCTGAAATATGTTTCAAAAGTATATGTTGGATGATGCTTTTGATGTTTACTGGGATCTCTACACAAATGCATTTCTTTGACAAATGTTAAGAAAATTCCCATAGCTCATACTTACAAATTAAAATGCTGAGATTCATGGGAAAAGGAGCTGTCTAAAGGATGTTCATCTGAGATGACTGAAAGATGTGCATGCAGAATGAAAGGAACTGTCAAAGTGGACTCATGAACCATGACCATGTCCATTCTCCTCAGGTGAATCCTACAATGTGATACCGCAAACAGGTTCACATCTGGTAGTGTGCTTATTATGGAAAGAAATTCGTTCAATGATGGGTGGATTTTGCTAGGTTACTTGAAATCTTGATCATTTTCATTCTTATTTTACAAGTGGTATTTCCAGACAACCATGTAAAGCGGTGTTTCAAGATGAAATGCATAACACATCTAACAAGGTGAGGATTTTGGAGACAAGTGAAAAACATTTAATTAATTTCCTATGCTGGATATCTAATAATTTCTACATGCTAATATTAGCATCTGGGTGTGATTGTCTATCATACTAATATTTTCTATGACATAGATACTATAAAATTTTCTAAATATTTACTTGTATTGATCAAAATGTAAGCATATGCTTAACAAGATAAAATAGTATAGGCAAGTATTAAAATAAAAAGTAAATCTATCATCATACTTCCTCACATATGCATACTACACTTCCCAATCCCCCCATGGTGTAATGTTTACATTCCTCTTACTGTTCTGTTTACAATGAACATGTGTTTCTTAAAACAATATTTCTTCTTTTCCAGAGAACTACTAGCTTCTCCTGAAAGCTTCATTTTAAGTTCCCAGAACTAAAATTTGAAACCTGAGAAAGCACGGTAACAATATTATTTTTTTCAATTAATATTGATTTCCCTAAGTGTTCTGATTTGGAAGACAGAGCAGATTGTTCGTATTTTCTTTTGATTTTTCAAAGTCACTCTAGTTTTAATAATAGCAGCCTGGATTTATTATCTTTCTGAAATAATTAATTAGCTTAGACTCAACTAATCCTAAAGTTAGCAGGAACTTTTAAGAACATTAAGTCCAATTTCTTTATTTTATGGATGAGAAAGATCAGGGCCAGAGCATATGAATCATTTATCTGAAATTAAATAGCACTTTATGAATTGGATTGGGCTGTGCTGACTTCAAATCCAGTTGTTTCCATGCTTTACCATATGATAGTAAATCACCCATCCATATACAAATTGTTTTTCTAAATTGAGGTCAGTATATCATGAAAGAAATGTAAATTCTGCAATATAAAACTATGCTCTTTAATGTACATATAGGCATGTACGTATATGAAGGCAAGTCAAAAATTATTGCTATAAAGTAAAGAAACATTTTAAAACAAAACTATCAAAATGTGAAATTATGATTTTTTTGGGATACCCTACTGGGATGTCACTATACTTCTAACCTGTTTTTGAAGACTTCTATACCTTTCAGGAGTTTCGACTTGCAAAAACATGTGTTCTTTTAAAATGTTCTTTGGTTTGGGGACACAAAAATCCAAATGGGGGAACATTAGGGATACAGGATAAATGGGGATAAAGTTTCTAAATGTAGTTTTCTCAGGACAACCCTTCCTACTCTTAAAGAATGAGCCGGTGCAATGTTGTGATAGATGGGGGGAAGGGGATTCTTTGGTTCAAATTTTCTGGCCTTTTCCTCATCATCATAGTTTTCAATCAAAAACAGAATTTCTTAATAAACACCTAAAATTATCTTGTGTCCTTTGAGAAAAATCCTATAAAGATTACTCTTTGGAAATTAAAAAAAATAGTTATAATCCTCAGAACTGACCTTTCTTTCTTGAATGTCACTGGCCCAACAGGGTTTGTCAGAAGCCACCCTGATGAGAAGAAGGCCAGTGTCTTACTGAGAGAGTGTTACTGCAGCCATCTATCGTTCACAATTATGATCTGGGAAAACATGTCAATGAATGGACTGAGATCTATTAGCAGTCTATTTTGACATACCAATGAATCAGGCTGTGTAAGTAAGTTGTGAACATAGAAAAGCCTGGTTATTTGAACTCTGAAGGGAAAAGTGGTGATTTATTTCCCTACCTAGGCAAAATTTCAATAGCAAATTAAAAAGGTGTGAATCAAATATCATAATCCACCAACTGAGTGAGAAAGAACTTATTATACATTTCCTTTTTATTTTGGAATGATGAAGTGAATTTTATAAAAATTCTTAGCTGTTGTATTTATATAGTCACTTCTTTCTAATACTGCTTCTTATTTCCCTTCCTGTGTTTGCTGTAGACACTTGTATTGCAGAGCCTTGTATAGTTTTGAATCATGTGAATCTGTCTCCTATAGAGTGGGTAACAAGGGATAGGACTGGAGGAGACTACTGCCATTGAAAATCAGATGATTCACCAATTTGTCATTTTACATATAGTGGAATTAGAAATAGATTTGAATGATTGCTGATGGCTCTGTTGACACCCTACCCTGTGGAAGACTAGAGACTCAGATTGTGTCCAGGCACAGATCACCGGCAGCGGCATATGCTGAGTGCTTTCGAAAATCCTTAAACTCAAACCATTGGATCAAAGGAGGATTTTACCAGGATCCCAGGTGATTGAGATTCATGCCAAAACGTGACAAACACGAGATATATTCTATCAGCTGTACCCAAGTAGTCAAGCGAACTTTGAATGTAAAATCAGTTATCCACAAAAGTACCATTTTTGTACTTTGCATTTGTGCTCCCATTCAGCAAATATTTGTTCAGCTCAGCCTAGAGATGGGAAATGGCTAGGATATCGTCTGCTTTCATTAATCTCTCTGAACTGGAAAGATGAACGTGAGAGATAATTATTGTGTCATGTGATAGGTTCAGTAATAGAAATGTGTCTAAGTCACCGGCTGGCTTTAGAAGATACCTAACATAGTATGGGGAAGGGATGAGGAAGAAGGGAAATCAGACACATAAAGCAGACACGTTTTAAGTGGACAGGTAAAGGATACTTGGGGTAAATTAATTTTCTATTGTAGCATTAAAAAAATTACCACACACTTTCAGGTTTAAAGTACCAGTTTTGTACTGCCTAATTTCCTAACAATTTCTGTGCGGGCACAGTTTAACTGTGTTGTCTATTCAAGGTCCCAATGGGTGAACTTAAGGTGTTAGTTCAATTGAGTTCCTTTCTGGAACTCAGAGTCCTCTTGCAAGCTCAATTCCTTGTTTGCAGAATTTAACTCCTTGTAGCGCGGAAGTTCCCAATGCTGACTGGCTGTCAGTCCCTACCCTACAGGACACACTGCAGTTTCCTTCTTCCTGCTCCGCGCATCACATAGCAACCTCCTGCTCCGAAGCCAGCCGAGTCTCTCTCCTCAGTCAGCTGAGTCTTACAGTGTATAAAGGAGTGACTATCCAAGTGATCCTGCCATCACCTTTGCCATTCTGTTGTCTAGAAACAAGTCATGATATTCCCTGCGCTCAAAGCGGGGATTCTAGAAGAGTGTGGCTGTTGATGGGGTCATGTTAGATTAACGGGAGTAGCACTCGTGGGATGGAGCAGTGAGGATGTGAGGAAAGAAAGGACAGTATGACCAACACAGATGCAAGAAGCTGTGCCCAGTGTTCCGTGAACTTCAAGCAGGGGATGTGAAGAGGTGGAGAATACACAAGGATAAATTTGGCCTTGAATAGATTACATTTTAGAAACTTGGAGGACAAATGGAGGAAGTTGCATAGTGAGACTTGGGCTCTGCTTATTTCAAACTAGTCATCATGCTCTGACACTAAAGATGAAGCTTGGTGATGCAGAGAGAGAGAGAGAGAGAGAGAGCTAGACCAGGAGCAGCCACTGATGAGTGCAAGGGAAAGGACTTCAGCAGGGCTATAGGAAGAGAGATCCCCATGCTGTGGGGGAGCAGGGCTCTGTGCAGTGTCTTCAAGGTCAGGAGAGAGATGGCGTGAGGAGGAGGCAAAGGCAGCACCCACCTTTGTCAGCCAAATCAGTCACTCAATACGCACCAACTCATAGAGCAGCAGTTAGTGCAAAAATTGAGTAATGTATTTACTTTGCACCCATCACACCAAGCACCCTTCATGGCACAGAGAAATTACTTAATAAGGGTTTTTTTAAATGGATGCTTAATTCTCTTAGAATCTTAAGGTTTTCTTTATTTTCTCTTCAGCATTCTTATTTTGTCAGTGTTTATTCTTTTAAGAGATGTTTCTTTAAGCATCAAGAGGCAGACTAACTTGATATTGAGGTCTCAGATGCGTTCTTAGCAATTGACATCTGGCACAATACATGGGAGAGCTGCCATTAATTGGGACAACCATGTGCCATATGCTGTCACAAGGGCTTTTCCCACAGATCTCTAACCCGTAAGGGCATCCTATACAGATGCTGTAGTTTCTCTGTCTTAGGCTAAGAATCAGAGGCACACAGAGGTTAAATCCTGTCCTCAGTGCCACGCAGCCTGTGAAGGGCGAGTCTGGGATCTGAGACTCGGCTATCTCACTCCAAAGTGTCCAGAAACAGCCCTCTCTTGTTGTGTGTAAAATACGAAGTATCTAGGGAACATATTCAAGTATAAAGTGGAAATCATGAGAAAAGTGTATGGTGCACAATTTCCTTTTTCTCAACAGTGTTTTAATTTCCATACCATTAGCCACATTCGTGACTTTATCAGTAGAATTACTGTATGCCCCCTAGGGGATTCTTTATAATGTTTTCCATAAGAAAACAATTATTATGTCTCCAATGTGAATCAGAGACATGTATAAACCATCAATATGTGAGTGAATTTGGGGCTCAGATTTCATTCTATCTCCAGTAAAAAGGCAGTTAGTTCTTTTGATATAGCTCTGCCCTCATGAAAAGAGCACTTTGCCGTAGCAAAGTGTGGCAAAGAAACCAGATGGCACTTGGCTAACAGAAAGAACAGCATCTCTTAAACGCTTGTCTTAAAACAAGCAGGCTTGTAAGTGAGGCATCAATTAAGTCCACAAAGAAGAAGTGCCCCAGTCTGTGTGATCCAGCGTTGGCAAATAATACAATGCAGATCCAAAGGAGGAAAGATACCAGAAGTTAAATTCTGAAAACCTGGTTTACAGAAGACTATGGATGACAACGAAACCATGAAATTCATTTGTAGCATCCCTATGTGAGTTAAGCCTCTGCTGAATTCCTCTGACCATAGTCTGGGATGTAAGTAGCATTGCTATCAGGTAGCGAGCATTGTAAAGTGGATTATGGCCTATGTCGCTGGGTTAAGATATAATGCCGTATCATTTGCTCTCCCTTTTGACTCATGTTAAAGTTGTTTCCGTTTGCAATGTTTTCCACTTTCTTTTCAAGTGAAAAGCTTTTCCTGTTTTGCTTTGTCACTGTTGCTGCTTTTGTTTCTCTCGTGTTTGTTTTGTATGTTGTTTTATATATGAAATCCAAGAAAGGTACTTCCACAGAGGCAGTAACTAGATTAATAATTGCCTACCTGCTTAGGGGCACGGCAGGGGAGATCATGTAGAATAGGGAGTGAACAAAGAGTAGGAGAAAGAGGAAAATGTTTTGAAATTGATCTTGGTGATGAATGCACAACTCTTTGTAATCAGTTTGAACTATGGAATTGTATGCCATATGAATAATATGCCAATAAAATTTTAAAACAAAACTTTATTAATAAAAATGAAGATAGTGTATGAATGGGACACGAAAAGGAAGATAGAACTAAGAAACAGATAGGGAAAAGTAGCGTATAATTCACATGGGCATTTGATTTATGGTGCTGGTGAAGAATATTGAAAGTACCATGGACTGTCAAAAAAAAAAATTCAAGTCTGTCTTGGAAGAAGTATGGCCAGAATGCTCGCTGCAAGCAAGGGTCGTAAGACATCATCTCATAGACTTTGGGTATGTTATCAGGAAGGACCAGTCTTTGGAGAAGGACATCATCCTTGGTCAAAGTAGAAGGGCAGTACAAAGGAGGGGTGTGCACTCAACCGGAGGGGTGAACACCGTGACTGACTGCAGCAAGGAGACAGTTGGGATGGGGGCAAAGGAGTGGGTGGAGCTTGCTCCTGTGAGTCAGAGCTGACTCACAGACATCTTAGCAACTACTGCAATGGCAATAATGCACAAATTGTGGACGAATGGGGAGAAGACACACGACGCAGTAAATTGGGCTGGGATGAGTAAATATCATCCCTTTGACAAAAAATATGATTTCTCATAACACAAACCAATTCAAATTCCAGCTGTATTAAAGATTTCATTGTAAAGTAGAATCATAAGTTTATAAAAGTAAACAAAAGAGATGCTTTCTATCATCTGTGAGTGGAGAAGGCTTTTAAAATTATTGCTCAAAATTTAGAAGCCATCAAAGAGTGGTAAATCGATTTCTTAAAACAAGTGAGCACTTCTCGTTATTAAAAAACAAACTCTGAATCAAAGTGAAAGAGAAATGCAACACACTTTGAAAAGAATAATAATTTCATGCCATGGACAATAGAATAACCTTAATTGACCAACACTAAAATGTGAATAATGTTTCCATGGATACCAAATGATCATCGATATCCCCCCAATAAAATCCATGCAAATTAAAATGGCACAAAGATGCCATTTTCCCCCTGTCCTAGCAGCAAACACCCCACACTTTGTGCAGCTGGGGGCAGGAGATACTGCTGTCTGGCCATGAGAGTGCTGTGCATGTAGGCCATTGTCAGCAGGGGGTCAAGGGCAGCTCTGGGCCGGAACCAGACTTTCACCTTTGAGAGGTCTTCCATCCATTCCCACCCACTTGTGCAAAATGGTACATGCTGCATGCTCACTGCAGCAGTGAACAAGGAGGCTTTAAAAAGTCTGTGGGAAAATGGAATGAATAGATAATGGAATTTCCCAACAAACATTTTTTTTTCTTTAATCATTTTATTGGGGAGTCTGGCAGCTCTTCTGACAATCCATCATTCAATGGTATTAGGCACTCTTGTACATTTGTTGCCATCAACATTTCCAAAATACTTTCTTTCTGCTTCAGCCCTTGGTGTCAGCTACTGTATCCCCCCCCCCCGTCCCCTTTCTTCTATTCTCGTGAATCTTTGATCAATTATATATCATTGTTATTTTGTGTGTTACAATGTCCCCTGTCTCCCTTCACCCACATTTCTGTTATTTGTCCTCCTGGGGGAATGGACTATATTTCCAACATTGTGATGGGTTCCCTCTTCCACCCCCACGCCACCCCCATCCTCATATATCACTACTCCTGAGGGTTTAATCTGGCCTGAATTCCGTGTGTCGCATCCTCGTATCTGTACCAGTGTGTGTACTCTGGCCTAGCTGGATTTGTAAGGTAGAACTAGATCCTGGTAGCGGCAGGAGGAACCATTCAGGACCTAGAGGAATGATGTGGTCCCATCAGTTCTATACTGCACCCTGGTTGAATGGTCCCTTCCTTATAATCTTTCTGTGCGGAGGATGTCCAATTGTCTACAGATGGGCTTTGCCTTTGCATCTCCACTCCAAAGGGCCTCATTCACACTGATATAATTGTTTTAGATTGTTTGACCCCTGATCCCATCTACACCTCATGATCACACAGGCTGGTGTACTTCTATGTGGGTTTATTTGCTTCCCTTCTAGATGGCTGCTTGTTTAACTTCAAGCCTTTCAAACCTCAGATGCTATATCTTTTGTAAGTGATGGCACCATCCATTTTCTTCACCACAGTTGCTTACGTACTCATTTTTGTCTTCAGTGGTCTTGTCAGGAAGGTGAGCGTCACATTATTAGGAGAAAGTGTTCTAGTATTTAGGGAGGCCTTGAGTACAGGCAAAATTTAGTCTGTCTGCTATCTTAATACTTAACATAAATAAATATATGTACGTTGGCCTCTATCCCTTTCATTATAAATTGATATATTTATATATGCATGCCTATAGCTATGCCTCTATAAATAATTTTTGCTTCTTCTTTCCTCTAGTTCCTCTCACCATCCTCCTGTCCCATTATCATCCTCACCCTCAACTCAACTCTCAGTAATTCCTCTTGGATACATTATATTTGTTCAAATCCCACCAGTCCTCCTCATCATGATTTTTAGATCTCTTTTAGTTCACTTATTCCTGAGCTTGTTGATTCCTTGCAACATGAGCTCACAACCACACGTGCACATAAAAGGGGATTCAAAAAGTTCCAGGGGAAATGGGATTAAAAGATAGTGGAATTGCCCTTCCTCCCAATTTTTAAAATCCATCCACCCAGGCATGCATCCATGTCTCCATGCATGCATGCATCCATCTGCATCTATTTTGTAACCCTATTTGTTACCCAGTAGAACTGCTCTGTAGGATTGTCCCAACATTAAAAAGCCAATTTGGTAGCAGCGAAAAGGTTGCAAGTAAAAAGCTTAAAGCCGTTCCAATGGCTCCATCAGATTTTTTTGGTTCCGCAGCAAGGGATAAGCGACTGTGTGGCAGTCATGTGCTTATGTTAATTTTATGATTGAAATGTAGGGGTGGAGTCTAGTCTGTTGATCTTGAGATAGCCATTGAGTAGCCAATGAAGCCTCTGTTGGCCTCATTGTGGGCATGGCTTTCTCCTGAGACTACTGAGAAATCTTGCGATATTTCCCTCGTGAAGATGAGAAGCTATCTTCCCCAGTTGTTGGGATTTAGTCTGAAAGATGATGAATCATGGACGAGACAAGATGGCAGCGTCTGAGAAGCTGGAGGAGCTGGCAGAGAGACTACACGGCTTTGCCCTGATGGAGCCAGACCTCTGTACCTGGAGCAGCTACATGGAGACCTCTGCCAGCGATGAGTTGCTTCTGCTATTGATGGACCCTGAGCCCTGCAAGTGAGGAGCCATGTGGAGACCCCTGCCAGTGCTAGAATTCTGATCTGTGACTTAGTGAGTTGGAAGGAGACTTTACAGACTGATTTCAGGCATATGGGTTAATATCAGACTTAAGACTTTGTACTAGACTGGATTGGGATGCATCCTTAGTGTCCTGTTTCTCTTATATATAAACCTTTTCCTTACATCCATATGCATGTCTATGAAATTTGTTCCTCTAGTCTACCTAGACTGACACAGACTGGAAGCAGATTGCCAGGCCTTTCTTTAGTGGCCCAGGTGTCTTCAAACCACCAACTGTGAGGTGAGTAGTAAATTGGCAGCCACCTGGGGTTACCATGAATCAGTGAGAGAGACAGAATGTGTATTTATGTATGTATCATATATACACATTTTATTATGTTTGCTATGTAAGATATCCTAGTGGCACAATGGTTAAGCACTTGGCTGGTAACTGAAAGAAAGGGTCTTCTCAAAGGTCAAAGCCTGAAAACTCTCCTGACAAGTTTTGCTCTGTTATTAGCAGACAGAATTAACTCCACAGCAGCAAATAAAAGCAGCAGCAAATGTATCACCAATATACAGATAGATGTTTTTGAAAATTATGTGATTTGCTACTGTATAAATGGTATTTTGTACCTTAAAGACATAAAACAGTAAAACGAAATTGAAAACGCAAATATAAAATGAAATTAATGGTACAGATTTTACTGACAGATAAAACTCTTTTGCATGCTAATTTTTAAAATATTGTTGTTTTTGAGAATATATGCAGCAAAGTATACATTCGTTCAAATGTTCGACATGCACACTTCAGTTGTTGATACAATCTTCACACGGGCTACTATTCTCACGTTCCTGTTCTGAGATATCCCTTTCCTATTAACAACTTCATTGCTCACATGATCACATGATCACATGCAGTTTTTAAAAAAACTGCATTTAAAGCAATGTGATTCCATTATCAGAAATCTTATTTTTAGATTTAGATTTTGCTTTTGGGTATATCATTTCATTTTGTTGGCATATAATTCATATATTTTATAATTCAAAAGTTCAATCACATCAAGAAGGGTTATACAATCAAAGCCACTGTCAGTTTTAGAAGATTTTCCTCATTCTTTTTTTTCTTGACAGCCAACATAGTTATTTACTTTTTTTTTCATTTTCCTCATTCTTATATTCATCTTGATTAGTTCCTCATTTTTAAACAGCTTTCCCCATGGAACCATAAATCTAGTTATTGTCTCTACAGATATACCAATCCTGGATTTCACATACAGAAAAACATTCAAAAAAATTTCACTCCCCAAACATTACCAAAGTAAAACAGATAAAAGCTCCCATCAAAGAGAAAGAACATCTTAAAAGTTAGCACAAATTCCAAAGGTCCAGAAAGGAGATCAAATGATACGGTGCAGCATTTTAACTTCGAGATGCAACGTAATGACTCACATCCCAATTCATTTTGCATGATAGCAAGGTTAGTCATCCCTGGTCAGAGGAAATTCACCAGTAGCTTAAGCCACATGTATTTCCATTTAATTTTTTAGCCTTCCAATGAGTCAAAAGGATGATCAAATGATAAAGTAATTATATTTTGACCTAAATATGTCTGCCACGATTTACATTATAATGCTTTCTGTCTGATAACAGAATAAGTCACTTTCTTCATTTATGATCAGAGATAATTCACAGGAGGCTTAATCCATGTATGGACTCTCAAAGTAGATTTTCTGCTTCCACTGTACTCCATAGCTTCTGCAAATAAAATGCTCACAATTTAAGCACCAATATAATTTCCTTGTTTAGATTTGGATTATATTATTTACAATCCTTGGCATAAAAACTGGTGTGCTTCTTTCATGTAAACTTGATTGATGCCTCACTTAGATGGTGGTTTCTTTTAAAACAGGCATTTAAGACCTCAGACATAATACTTTCTGATAGCCTGGAACCATCTGGTTTCTTCACCACATTTTGCTATTACACCCATACCTTCAGTGACCTCTACATGAAGGAGAGCATCAAACAGGGCCATGCCATATCAATAAACTGTTCTTAGATTGGGGCTAGAATTCAGTGCAAGCCCCAACTCCATTCCTGCACTAATTGTTTACATATGTCTCTGATTCACCAAAGATACAGCATTTTAATTTTATTTATCACTCTTCCCCCTGGGGCATTGTTTCCACTGCCATCAGAGGCAGAATGTTTTCAAAGTCACTCAGATGTGTATAAGAAAAGACTTTATATACAAGAACAATGTAATATTGAGAAAAAAACTCCAGCCCAGTTCAGATCAAGTCCTTATGTCCAATATGTGCCCATATGTCTGAGAAATCAATCTTCATAATCACAAAACACATGCAATGATGTCGAACGCAGGAAGATCACAGACCACTGCGTGGAAAATCTTGTCGATCCAGTGGCGGTAAAAGCAACTCAATGCTGGTGTGGTTCTCTATGGGGTTCCTCCAGCTCCAGGGCTCTGGTTGCCTCGTATCGCTCCATCAGGCTTGCTGTCAGTAATGTCTCAGAAGGCAGGAGGGCATCTGGCTTCCGATGAGCTACTTATCTCTGTGGCACCTTCACATGAGGTCATCAAGCCGCGAACTGATTGACAGACTAGACTCCACCCCCTCACAAGTTGACACCAGATTATGCAACTGCCACACTAGGCTCATCTAGTGTCCCAGTTTGCCTAGGACTTAGGTGTTTCTGGGATGTGGGAGTTTACAGTGGAAAAATAAAAACATACACCACCGGTGGAAGAGAAAAAGAAAATATCACCTGCTGCCATCGAGGTGATTCTGATTCACGGCAAGCCATGTGTGACAGAGTTGACCTGCTCCATAGGGTTTACTGGCTGCTGTCATTATGGAAGCAGATCATGAAGCGTTTATTCCACATTGTTGCTGGGTGGATTTGAACCGCTGGATTTGGGGCTAGCAGCTAGTCACAAATTGCAGTATGTGGATATCTATCACTGTCTGAGTTATGTAGTGCTGCTCTAACAGAAACACCACACATATAAACAGCTTTAACAAACAAAAGTATTGTCTATGTGTTCAGGGAGCTGTAGAAGAAAGATGAGGCTGCCTGCTCCCATAAGGAATTAGAGTCTCTGTAACCTTGTAAAGGGTTACTCTAAGTAAAGGGTTACAGGGATGTGAGTTTCTTTTTGGGGTTAGGAAGCCGGAAGAGCCAAGTCGAAGGATAGATGTTTTCTCTTTCTCTGCTCACAAGGAATGTCTCTTCAGCTTACTTCCTGCTTCTTCTTTGGAGAGCTCCATGTGGCCTGGTACCTGTCTCCTTCCACGTCTGCTTCTCCATCAAATGCCTTTTATGTCTCAAAAGAGATCTCCTCAAGACTTGATCTTTCCCCATTCATTGAAAATGGCCATTAATTTCCAACTAGGGTTATAAACAAAGGCATGGAGATTATGATTTATGGCACATATTTTGGGGGTATGGAACTCAATCTATAATAACCACCCTAGCTATAGTTTAAATAAGTATACACCAAAATATATAGGTAGAGACTCAAGAAATGAGTATTGTCCCTACATGCATCATCATGCTACTCATTTCAGCATCATCATCAATTATTCAAAGTATATTTTTGTTGTTGTTGTTGGGGTTTTGGGTAATTTGGCTATAGATTTTCATTTTCCCTTATGAAAATCAGCTGTTCTTTGAAACTCATCAAAAATGGTCACACATTTATATTTCTGAAAATGACTCAAAGTCTAGTGAAATGTTCATTTAGAAGATTTAAAATTTGGTAAATGCTGTTCCCCAATTTTAAGTATACAATCATAAGTCTTTGCAGGTGGAATACATTGTTTATGGGAATAGAAGTATATCGTGAAGACACTTACTGGTATACTCTAGTCTGAAATGTTGGTTGCTACCTGAGTTCTTTAAATAAGGAGTTCCTTTATGTAGTGCTGCTCTAACAGAAGTACCACACATAGACAGCTTTAACAAACAGGATCTGTTAGAGAGTGCCTCTGGTGGATGTCCCGGACTGTGCAGGCCAGCTCCGGTTCATTCACTTTCCTGCTTCCCCTGGTACTGATTATGTGTCCCTTGTACACAATTGGTAGCTACTTTGCAGGGCTTCTTTTTCCTTCCAATTGAACAATTTTTACATGGATAATTCATTTTCACTCATTACATTCTTCATATTATAGTCCCATGATCACTAGATGTTAAATATTTTATCACTATTAACATAAATCTGTTTTCTAAATAATAACTTCCCCTTTACCACCTCCTTCTCATGTCTGATAACCATGAGTAAATTTCAGCTTATATTATTTTGCTTACTTTCTATAAGCAAAAACATACATTATTTACCCTTTTGTGACTGACTTATTTTACTCGGCCTAAAGGAGCCCTGATGATGTAGTGGTTCTCCTTTAGGCCTGGGGTGCTCCATGCATCGATCATGATCTACTAGTCAATCACAAATGCAGTGTGGGTAGATCACATGGCATTGAAAAATAGACATAAGCCTATCATCAAGCTCATCACTTAATTGATATACAGCTCAACCATCAGATGCAATCTTGGGTGTCAAACACATTTGCAAATAACTGCACTAAGTGTAGCAAAATTAACAAGATGAGTCCCAAGCTTTCAAGACTTTTCTTTGCTCCAGCCAGTCTCTAAATTCATATGCTGTCCTTTATGTGAAGTGCTGAGGCTGATTCACTTACATCAAAAATTGCAACACTGTTTCACCTGAAAACCTCTGGACTGAAAGATATGATTTTGACACTACAAACTGACATTCAACTGAAATCCAGAGCTCTTGAACAGTTCTGGAACTTACTCGCAGAGAGAAAGTACCCAAACATGAGAAAATGTGCTACCTCCTTGACTGCATTATTCAGCTCTAATTTCCGTGAGTCAGCCTTGTCCCACATAAAGATCATTAAGTCCAAGTACTGTTCTACCGTGACTGATGATCATTTGGAAAGGTATTTGAGGCTGGTTGTCAGGAGCTACTGTCCGCAGTATGCATCCTTGGCTCATTCCATTCAGTGCAAGTCATCAGGCTAAACTCAGGTAATGAAAACAAATGTACATAGTTAATTGACTTGGGTCAGGCATACCTGAAACCTCATTGTGTTCTGCAATATGAACTCATGCGGTTATGTGAGGTACCTAAACATATATTGTACATATATTCTCAATGCATTTCTGAATACATTTAATATATAAATAGTAACTGTTTTACATATTTGTAGTTGGTAGATCATTTTGACTTGATCATTTTATGAGTCACTCGTATGCTAAAAAAGTGTGAGCACCCCCGCTTTAGGCTATGATCCATGTGGTAGACAGTTCAAAATGATCAGCAGCTCTAAAGGAGAGAGACTGGGCTTTCCACTCTTATAAGCAAACAGTTGGTCTTAGAAACCCACTCAATAGCAGTGAGTGAATGCTTACACCAGGTTAATAGGGAACTCTTTTCTTTCTCTTCTTTTGATGGCTATGTACTATTCGATGCGGGGATCTTTGAAATCTTTTATTCATTCGTGGACAGGGACTGTCCAGTGAAGATTAGATACCCACACAGAGCACTGGGCATCGTATTGGGTAAATCTGCTGCATAAAACATCTTTAAAGGCTGGAAAGCAAGAATGTTACCTTGAGGTTTCAGGTATACCTGACCCAAGTCATGTATTTTTAGACACCATGTATGCATATGAAAGTTAGACATTGAAAAAGGAAGACTGAAGAAGAATTGATGCATTTGAATTATGGCATTGGTGAAGAATATTGGAAGTACCATGGTCTGCCAAAAAAACAGGCAATTCTACCTTGGAAAAAGTACAGCAAAAATGCTCCTTAGAAGCAATGACATGCAACACTGGAAGTTTAGCAGTAAATTGAGCAAGGGAGGGGAGGAAGATGAACTGATACTCAGGGCTCAAATAGAAAGAACACATTTTGAAAATGATGATGGCAGCATATATACAAATGTGTCTGACACAATGGATGGATGCATGGATTGTGGTGAGCTGTAAGAGACCTCAATAAAATGATTAAAAAATAAACTAAGCATTGATAGTGAGACTTCTACTCACATACATTGGACATGTCATCTGGAGACCCAAGTTTCTGGAGCAGGACAGCATGCTTGGTAACATGGAGGGGCAGGAAAAAAGAGAAAGGTCTTTGATTATAGAGATTGACCCACAGCTTCCGTAACTGGCCCAATCATAAGAAAAATTGAGAGGGAAGAGCAGGGAGGGGAGGACAGGGTTTTACTCCATTGTATATAGGCTTGCTAACTGTTGGAACGGACTTGAAGGCCCCCAACAGCAACATGGGAGACCTCAATGAGACCCTAACTCGAGCAGACCCAACAGGCTGAAAGCAGAAGCACAAGGAGGACCTTTGTGGTGAAGTCCCCCTCTTCTCTCTGAAGGGTTCCTGACACTTGCATTTTAGATAAATGAGAAGCAAAGGTGTAAGAAAGACTCTGGCTATGTTCCAGTAGATTGCTACATGTCCCTGCTGGGGTTCACACCTCTGCCAGAGTTGAGGGGTAGGGGTGGAGACTGTGAGTTGTCCCTCAAATGTCCTTCGGCTTCCGGAGTAAAGAAAAGTTAGTGTTCAGTATTAGAAATGTCATCTAAGCTTCATGTTCTATATTCTAGGAGCACGATGATAAAGAAAAGAAGGCAGAAGGAAGCAACTCTTTGGGTTATGGCAATTATTACCCCTCACTGCAGCTTAATTCTCCAAGTACAACCTTTAAGTGGCATTTTTATTAAATAGTTGTAGTTGCTCCCAGCTTATTAATTTAAATGTGTAATGTTGTAATTACCATTTATTTACTGTATATTACATATTCAGGTGTAGATTTCATCTAATTTTTCACAATATACATTAAAATAAAACTAGAAGCTCTTATTTTTCATTGATTTGTCTTAAAAATGCCTTAAGTAAGATAATTTCTAGTTAATAACCTTTCCCTTTGGACAATAGAATAAACGATACTACTTTGCTTATACTTTTTTGCTTATATCTTCAAATCAGTTATTCTTCTAGTGATTTAACTCATTCTTGTTTATTAAAGCAATGTTTTAAAGGATATCATTAACTTTAATGTTAATATTAGTTATTATGGTGAATAGATTTTAGCTTTTTAATATTAAATACTTTCTCTAATGCTTTCAGATTAAATCAAATGGTGATGCTATTCTTCTGAAATATATATTCTACATAATTGTGATTATTACTACACGAGCAAACATCTGTTATTACTTCCTCTAGACTGTAGTTGAATGTTCAACAATACTTGTATTATTCTTGGTTGAATGGAAACATTTGCATTTGATAGTTTTTCTCTTATAAAATCTTAAGACACTTTAAATATTTGTTGAGTGAACTATTATTATTTTAAGAGATCAAAAGAGGAAAAAACTTGCAAAAATGACTAAAAACAATTGAGGCTTTTAAAGAATATCAGCATTGCTTAGTCTTGTGACATGGTATTGAAAAATTTTTATCTTTTACCTAAGTTACTTTTTCAGTATATTTTTTTGTGATAAGCAAGATGTGATACTTGAGATTTTTTTCTCTTCCTTTGCTGCCACTACGGACTTGTCAGCTTCTTTGCTGGAGAAGCAAACTGGAATGTGGTAATTTGGTAATTATGTAACTTGATGTTCAGCTCCATTGAAATGCCCTTCAGTTATGCAACACTGGAATTTTAGAAGTAAATTTGGACTATACCTGAGTTAACAGCAGATTTTTTTTTTTTAGGCATTTGTTTTTTTACTCAGAGAGAGGCTGTGATTCATGATGTTGTTGTTTCTTCCCTGTAGATATATTTTCACATCAATGCAAATGGGTTTAAGTTCTCTTATTCCACATTGAAGCTTTTGTTCTAGAATAAGAAATGCAGACTTAAGCCAACAATTTAAAAATACTTAGTCCTTAAAGTGGCTAGTAATTTAATATTTGAGGATATAATATGCATGACTATATATTTGTCTTAGTTTTAATCTTAATGGAAAATATTACTTTTTGCTGTTCTAGTGTTAGGCTTGTTTATTGCTATGAGTTCATTTTTAAGGACTTCAAATGGTGCTTTATTTTTCTCCAGCTCTGCTAATGGTGTTGTTGCTATTTTGTTTCCAACAGCAGAAAAGTCCTGGTATCCCAGCAGTGGGCTGCTCACTGGAAGGTTAGCAGGGAACTATTCTGTCTTATTGTGTTTGGTTTTTCTTGTTGCTCTTTTTAAACCAGAACAACTTTTATATTGTAAAACACATTTTTTGGCACATAATCCACATATCATACAATTCAATTTTCAAGGAGAATTCGATCATCTCTGCCAGAGTCAATTTTAGAATATTTTCTTTTTTATACTAGTTATTACGAATTCTTTATTTTTCACCAACCTCCCCTGCCATATATCTCAATAAACCATGAATGCATTGCTATCTCTATAGATGTACTTATTCTGGATTTCATATTGAGAAAAATATACAAAAGAACTGATAAAGTAAAACAGAAAAATCACAATCAAAAAGAAAATAGGAAATGTTAAAAACTAGAAAAACTTAAAATGGGCCAAAAGGGAAAACATTTGATAAAATGCTAAACTTTAATTAAATCTGCAGCAGTTAACTTTCCAGTGTAGTCTACGTGGTAACACGGCTATTGACCTCCCTGGTCTATGGTCTGAGGGATTCAGCAGACTTAATCTATGTGTGTTTCCTCATCACTTTCTTTTAAAAACTGGATCAAGTTTTAAATGGGTCACATACAACTTGATCACATACAAGTTATTGCATTTTAATCTATCTAACATAATCTATTTTATAACAAAAATTGTTCATATCCCTCACCTATGGTCATAAAAGGAGTTCATTAAGGGTTTATTCTATGTGTGGAATCTGAAAATGGACTTTGGGCTTTCACTGTTTCCCATAACCTTCTGCAAACAATTTAAGTTCTGATATCATTCCCCTCTTTATGTTTGGATTATATTATTTATAATCCTTTACAACCCAGGCTGGTATGCTTATGCCACGTGGACTTTGTTGATGCCTCAATTTAGATAGCTGCTTGTTTGCAAGGCCAGTCGTTAAGACTCCAGATACTATTCTTTATGAGAGCTGAGCATCATTTAGTTCCTTTGCCACATTTTTCTTTGGCCCACATAACTTCAATAATCTCTTAATGAAGTTGAAGGAACATGTCATAAGAACTAATTGTTCTTAGATTGGGATTAGAATGAAACAGAAACCCCAAATCCATTCATTTATCCATGGTCTATCTATGTCTCTGCTTCTCCTTAGAGAAATCATGGTCATTTTCTCAAAGTCGTATACATTCCTGCTCATTGTTAATAAGACTTTCTCCTGTGACTGTCTCTCATGGAAATGTTTCACTTTATTTGGTTCCATGGTTGCTCATAGTTTGAGCCCTGCACCCTTCTTTCCCTCTCATCTTTGTTTGTTGCCAGACACAGAGCATTTGGGTAAAGATCAGGCAGATTTGCTCCCCAATTTTCTTCTTAGGATTTAGCTTGCTGTCAAACTCTCCAGGGAAAGTATCAAAAGAAATTCTGTCTCTAGGCACAGACCCATTCAGAGGAGACAAGATTCCAGTTTTCTCTGGGGAACTAGCACTCGTCCCCACTGCCTGCTGCAGTACTCCGCTCATCTTTGCAGGTCTCAGATTGCAAAGCAAAATCACCAGCCGTTTCTCGGCAAGTGTTCAAGAGGAACAAGATTCACCAGGCTGCTCACCACCGTTCTTGGCACTGATTCTCCAACATCTACTTCTACATGCAAAGAATCTGCATCAATAATTAAAAAATATATTATTAAATGATAATGTTATTGGGCATTGTTGCAACTCTTTACAATCCATGAATCAGTTGCATCAGCCATGTTTGTATATAAGTTGCCTTCATCCTTTTCTAGACATTTACTTTCTATTGAGCCCTTTGTATCAGCTCCTCTTCTTTTTCCCTATCCCCCCACACCTTCGTAACCCCTTGATAGATTATAATTTACTATTATTTTCATATTTCACACCAACTGCTGTTTCTCTCCCCCCAGGTTTTCTGTTGTTCTTCCCCTTGGAGAGGGATGCTTAGTTATGTGTTCATCACTGTGATTGGTTCACCCTTTTCCCCTCCTCTCCCCCCTTTCCCCTACTCTTCTGATATCACTGTTCCTATCCCTGCTCTTGGATTCTATGTGTTATGAACCCCCATCACTTATCTATACCTGTGTAAACGCACCAGTCTAGTCTGAATTGAGAGGCAGCACTGGGGTCATCATAGTTGCGGGGTAAGGAAGCCTCAAGGAACCAGAGGAATATTGTGTTTTATTAATGCTTTCCTGCACCTTGGTGGCCTCATCTCTTCCCATTCACTAGTTATCAGAGAACTGCAAATCAAAACAACTACGTGATAGCCTCTAACACCTTTGTGGCTAGCCCAAATCAGAAAATCAGAGATCAACAAATGTTGGAGGGGATGTGATGAGATAGAAACTCGCCTACATTCCTCGTGGTCTTTACAGATATGTTCAGCCTCTATGAAAAGCAATCTGGTGATACTTAAAAAATAAATCGGAAATGGATCTACCTTATAACCCAACGAGCCCTCTAGTGTGCACAGACCCAGAAGAGGTAAGAAATAAACCATGTCAAGTCATATGTACTCCAACATTGATTGCCAAACAATTCACAATCACAAAGAGTTGGAAACAACCTAAATTTCCATTGGTAAATTCTGGCACATACATCACGATGTTTTTTCACTGTCGGGTTACAACCAGTCCAAAATTACAGGCTGGAGACAGCAATTAGTCTTGAATCAGCACTTCCAGTTCCTCACTGCTACTGTCTTTTCTTTTTCTTCTCAGTTTTCTCTTTTACCTTCTCTTCTTCTCCTCCTCTATCTGTTCTTTGGCACCAAAAGGTATGGCTCTTATCGGTGTACACCCTATCACATGTGTAGAAAGTGTAGAATTAACTTGTAGAGGAATACCAGATGGAAATTATACTTGTTTTACTCCATTTAGAGTTTCAGGCTGGATCAGTTCTTATTTGAGTTCTTTAATTTCTTCCTTCATGCTAGCATTTTCAACTTAATTTTTTTCTTCTTTCTCAGAGTTGTCTGCAAAGTTGTTTCCCCTTTAAAAAGAGTAACTTGCTGCTTAAGATATTCAGTAATTGGATTTGTCTCTGCCCCCTGTGGTTCCAGGCTCTTCAGAACAGCATCAAAGGTCATCATTTTTGTGGAAAAATTCTTGAAAAGGTGTTTCAAAGGTTTCCAGATGGCCTCTGCCTCTGAAATCATGGTCATTTTATGTTAGAAAGCAGTATCAATCTTTTCCCCATGCATAAGATAATTCTCTCAAAAGTGTGATTAGTCAATGGTATAGAATTTAACAGTTGAAAATAGGAAATTACACATGTGTAGACTAGCTATGAATCCCATACATGAATTGTTGGTTTGTATAAATTAAACTCTTAAGTGAGGGTACACTATTTACACAAAAATGGTGATTAGTGATAAGGAAAATTTTCAGTAATATTCAATGACAATCATGGCATCTTGCCTACCAGATTGGTGCCTATCATAACAAAGTAAGGAGAACCTTGATCGTAAGTCTATGGTAGTCCTGGGGCCCATCATTCATTGGGTAGCCTCAAACCAATGTTCAATGACCACCAGTTCTCCATCTTTGAAAAAGAAGTCACCTACTTCTTCTCACACTATGGTGTTTCTGCCTTAAATCTAAAGGCTACAGATGAGTTTAAAATAAAGCCCATTTTAATGAGTGAGGTTTCCACATCGAGGTCATTCTGGTGCGGCCTATGCAAGATGCTGTGTGCTTCCAAAGAACAGAGTCTAAATCCCAGTAGTCAATAGTACATGGACTGTTCACCAAAGCCTAGAGAGAAAGTAGGACAAAAACAACCTCCTATCTGGAAAAATAACACAACAATACTTTTATAGAACCCAAGGGGAGAATATGCCTGGGACTATATTCCTAAAGGGACACTTCAGACCAAGTGAGTTTGATCTTGGGAGAATTTGAGAAGATAAGTAAATATTTAGAAAAAGTCCACAATTTGCTTCATTCTTCTCTCCTGATGCCACAAACTGCCAGTTGGGATGCAAATAGAATTATCACAGTGACTTTTGAGGTAATTCATATTTTAGCACTTTTAGTAGAATAAAGAAAATTAATATTGAAATTGCTTATCATTTCAGTTTTATAATGGGAACTTATTTTAAAAGCTTTCTTACAAAAGAAAAAAGATTGAATCATTTACTTCAAGTCTTAAAAACAATAGCAAAAAGTAAACAATAACCACATAGGTATACACTTGAGAACAAGAAATGTGTATTGAAAAATAGTTTGAGTAGCAATTATAGAAGCAGCATGTATTTCTTTGTAGATAGGTGCCACTAAGAGTTTTATGTGCTTCCCAATGTTTAAATGATATGTTCTGTTAAAAGGGGGGAATATTTAAAGCAAAATGAAGATCTCCATACTGAAGGTACAGGCTTTGGAGACTTTAAAATTTAATCAGAGTGTAATGGAACATAATGATCCACAGCACAGAGAAGCAAAATCAAGGAGCAGACGGAAGGTAGCTACGGCGGAGTCGCATTATGGTCTAAACAAGGCATGGCCAACTCCATTAAAACGGGGGCCATTTGGTGCAAGATGTAAGATACACGCGGGCCGCATCACATTTACGAATTTTGTTAAATTTATATTTTGAAGTGAGGATTCAGGGATATGGATAGGATTAATAAAACACTATATAATTGCTTCTATTTGGCATTTATTTTTGTTTAATATATTCATAAAACTAAAATTATTCTTTTGGACCCGAAACTTGCCAGCACTTTCCTCCTACTTGTTGTCACTTGCCTCTTATATTGTGACCAGAAAAGATAACAAAGTGACTAATAAAAAGCACACAATGTTGGACAGCTGACAAACGTGATGCACAATCATAATGGCTTCCTTTAAAAATGTTAGCTAGCGCTGCCTCTAGATATGATTCATAACAGCACAACCCAGAGTGCTCTTTTTAACCTCTTCACTATGGGGATCTGTTTACATTAGGTGACACTGGGAGTGGCAGACATTTCGCTCCTAAACGTGGCTGGAACAGAGTCGGCCCATTTATACACATCCACAGGCCCCCAGGAAAGACACGGGACCACGTGTAGACTTGTCTTCAGTAGTTACAGGGTTAACGAGGGAAGTGTGTTTACCGTATTGCCTCGATCTCCCCTAAGCGCTATTTTCTTCATAACATTTTTTTCTATTTTCATTTTATTTCAGAGCATCACGGGCCACAGAAATGACCTCGGGGTCTGCAGGGGCCCCCAGGCTGCCAGTTTGACACCCCTGGTTTTGAAATGTAAACCCAACCTAATTTACAAGAAAAAAATTGAGGGGGGAAAAAGTGATTTTAAATTTCACAACAACTTTGCGAGGATGGATATTTAAGGGAAAGCTATGGATGCGGTCATTTGTTTCCTTTCAGGGACACACAGCCAGTGTGTGGTGCGTGCGGGTAGATGAAGCACACGGCTCGCCAGTTCAAAAGTCTGTTCTTCTTTCTACTTTAATGTTCTTCCAACATAACTATTAAGACAAAGCTAGAGGAAAGCACAACATATCTAAGAAGTGGAAAGGGAAAAATAGCTGCTATTCAGTAAAGTATGTAGAACTGACCCAAGGATTTCCTAGGTTGGCATCCCTGGGGAGTCAGACCAGCAGGACTTTGATTTTACAGAGCTGCTGCTTGGTGTGACCCACCAACACTCAGAGTTAGCAGAAAATGCTTAATTCTCGTGGCACCAGGACTCTTGATTAAAGTATTGATAATATCTAGCGCTGCAGTCCTTTATGTAACTGGGAATGGCGGATCTAGGTTTTTTTTCCTGACTTTGCCATGCCCCAAAGTTTTATATGCATATATCTACTTACATATAGATAGATATATAGTATGCAATTCTTTAAGAAACTCTCTGAACTACATTATTTCTATTAGTGTGAATAGTTTAATACTGAAAAGACTTCTTTGGATGCATATAATTTATTAAAAATTATACATGATTAAATTTATAATATCAGTGTCACTCATCTCCATCCTACAAACCTTTAAATTTGAAGTGTTTAAAATAAAAACCACTGTCAATTGCAATTAGACAAGTTCTAAATTTACACTTGCTTTGCCCCCCTAAATTTTCTAAATTTCCCCATCTAAATTTATTCTCGCTTAATATGATAATACGTTTGGGTGGGTAGGCATTATTTGGAAGGGGAACCCCTTTCCATAAAAATCAACTGGCAGCTGCTTTTCAGGACTTTTTCCCTTCTTTGCCTTTCTTCAGTAGGCGCTGGCTGGCTTTCTCTTAAAAAAACAAACTGTCTAACGTGCTATGCTGATAGCATTTCCTTAACTGTTTTCCAAACGGGTCTACTAAATTATCATCAACAATCTCGGTAACAGGGTTTACCAGTTCCTTTTCATGATGATTCTTAAAAAAAAAACAAAAAAAAAAAACCCTCTTTCTTAGGACCCATATTTTTTTCTAAAAAGGTACAAAACCCACAACTAAGACAATCATAACAAAGTGCTTGGAACACAGCCACAAAAGGTTTAAGCAACATGTACTCACAATTCCAACTAACGCTGAGTGACTCAAACATGAATTGCTTTTGTTTACAAAAATCACGTGTGGTCACATCGGATTCCGATGTTTTGTTTGAGCTCTGATGCAAAATTTTCTTTACATTTTGTGTTGAAATCCAATTAGGCCGAGTGCCGATGGAATTGAGTACCGGGGATTCTACTGGATTTCTGATTGGAGATGCCGGAGATGCCGGCAAGTCAGTTCCAACCCATCAACCCCCCGTGGACAACAGAAGAAAACACTCCCTAGTCTTTAGCATCGCTATCCCCTACCAAGGTCTGGTTTATATGAGGTAGAGGTTAGAAATAGCCTGTTTGGAGTCAGTTCATTCAAGTATAAATGAGAACTCTAGTAGTAATACTTTTTGGCTTACCCACATATATCCCAACTATTATTTTTTAATTTAGTATGCATTGATCTTACAAATTGGCCACAGTTGTCTTAAAGATAAAATTTGAAAATTAATTAACTTGAAGTGAGGCCATCTAAGAATATTTTATAATTCTGGGTTTATAGAAGAATTGCATAGATAGTACACAGAGTTCCTACATACTTATTAACCAGGTTCTCCTAACATTCACACCTTGCATAACCACTGAACATTCATCAAAGATAAGGAATTAATGTTGATATATATCACATATATATGCCACAGACTTGATTTGGAGTTCACCAGTTTTTCTATGTAATTTATTTTTGGTGTCCCCAAGTCCATCAGAATTTCCATGGAAAATTGTGTGTAGGATTCATACACTGTATATTTTCTCACCTTGTTTTCTCGAAGTTAGACGCATCCATATCCTTTGAGGGCTACACTATTTTCTTTGATGTTATTAACTCACTCTCCTATGCCATCTGCTGTCTATACTCCTCATCCCATGGAAAATATTCTTTATAATCTCATCAGTGCCTCATGGAATATCACTAAAATATTGGTGTCTAAATGAGCGCCCAAATTAAATTAAATGTGATTAAATGAAATCCACTCCGTTTAAGGATTAAATGATTCCCCAAATCAATGCAAACTTCCATGATCTAATTTGTCTTGCTGTTTTGATATCACTTAGATATGGACCTGCAGTTCATCTTTGTTTCACCTCCCACCTGTTTCTTCTGCTCTGGCTTGAGAAAGGTCATCATGGACCTGTAGTCAAACAGGTACCTGGAAATACTCTCTCCTCTCCTCTTAATTTCCTCTGATTCTAACCTAATAGTTATCAGATTTTCCCAATTCATTCACTCAAACATTATTTCCACAGCTTAGATTATCAACTGGCTATTCTTATGTTGTAATTGTCTTAAAGTAAATAAACAAAAAGACGTGATTTCGGTGAAAATTTAGAGAGAAAATTGTTTTTTTCATGCAATACACATTTTGCTTTGTGGCATTGATTCAATATCCACAATATACCAGTGTTCTTTCCACCCCTCCCCTCAGTGATGATGTCCATCCATCCTGGTTTCCTCCATCTTTTGACCCTTTGAGCTCTGTTTTTGGGCAAAGGTTTTCTTTTGATTTTGATGACTGGTGGGTCTAAATTGGTATATTCACATTCTAGACCCATCTAATTATATAGCTGAAAGTTGAATCATAAGGTGAGTTCAGCTTCAGGCTTGAAGAATGTCTGAGGTCCATAATATCCACTAGAGCATTAAACCTCATCTCTTTTTTCTTTCTTTCTTTCTTTTTTTTTTTTTAGGATCCAAAAGGGGTTGCACCATTCCTGGAAGGATTGCAATACCAGGTTAATGTATGAAGCAAGCTCCTAGGCCAACTCCTACTTGCAAAAATACATTTCATATACTGTCCTCAGATAGAGGACGTATCATATATTAAACTGGTAAGAACGGATTACACGTGCTTTTAGCCAAAAGGCTGAGAAGCAAGGCCTCGTCTGTGTGTGTGTGTGTGTGTGTGTGTGTATAATGTTTGGTTGTGCTCCATATTTTTATTCACTCTTTCAAGGGTCTCCCACTGTGACCGCTTTCAGCAGATTGAGAGGCACCATATCATTCTGGTGTCAAGGTCACAGAGGCTAGAGTTTATATCATAGTTTGCAAAAGTGGGCGCCACCGTCCCCTGGTGGGGTGTGGAATGATCTAAGGGCATTGTTAGAGCAGATACCTACACTTTATCCTGGATTCTGGGCTGGAATGCAAAAGATTTTCATTGCTAGGGAGGTCATGGGGGATTTTTTCTTTAATTTTATTGGGGGCTCTTACAGCTACTACAACATTCAGTACATCATTTGTACCAAGTACATTTGCACACATGTTTCCACATACATTTCCCAACATTTTCCACTTGAGCTCTTGGTACAATCTCCTTATAAAAAAAAAACCTCCCCTTTCCCCTCCCCCCCTTTTTTAATGAATCATTTTATTGGGGGGCCCATACAACTCCTATCACAATCCCTAACAACATCAGTTGTATGCAGGCCACTTTTACACACCTATTGCCATCATCACTCTCAAAACATTCTCCCTCCCTCCAGGCTCCCATTGGCAGCTCCCTATATTACCCTTCCTCCCTCCTTTCCCCTTGAACCCTTAGTAATTTACAAATTATTTTTTCTTCCTGTACACTGTACAATGTGTCCCAACACTCACTTCCCTGTTGTCCGTGCCCCAGAGAGGAGGCTACCTGTAGATCCTTGAAGTTGGTTCTCCCTTTCTAGTCCTCCATCCCTCCACCCTCCTGGTATTACCACTCCTATTACTAGTCTTGATGGATCATCTATCCTAAGTTTCCCATGTTTCCAACTTCACTGTAAATCTCCTGGTCTAGCTGGCTTTATGTGGTAGAATTGAGGTCATGATAGTGAGTGGGAGGCAACATGGGAACTAGAGGAAGGTTGCATATTTCATAGCTCCTACCCTGTATCTTAACTGGCTCATCTCCTCCTTGTAACCCCTCTGCAAAAGGATGTCACCTCACCTATTGATGGGCTTTGGGTCTCCAATCTGTACTCCCCCTCATTATTAATAATATAATTTTAGCTCATTGATGCCTGACATCAGATCCCTTCACCACCTCATGATCACACAGGCTGGTGTGCTTCTTCCGTGTGGACTTTATTGCTTCTGAGCTGAATAGCCGCTTGTTTACCCAAGCCTTTAAGTCCCCAGACGCTATATCTTTTGGTAGCCGGGCACCATTAGCTTTCTTTACCACCTTTGCTTTATGCACACATTTGTCTTCAGTGATCATGTCGGAAAGGTGAGCATCTTGAAATGCCAATTTAATAGAACAAAGTATTCTTGAACTGAGAAGATACTTGAGTGGAGGTCCAATGCCCATCTGCTGTCCTACTACTAACCCTATGAGTATACACATTAATCTCTTTCCCCATCTTCACTTATAAATATATGCCCCTATGTACATACCTGTATTTGAACCTCTATAAATGTTCAGTCCTACTACTAACCCTATGAGTATACACATTAATCTCTTTCCTCATCTTCACTTATAAATATATGCCCCTATGTACATACCTGTATTTGAACCTCTATAAATGTTCATTATCCCCCAGTTCCTTCCTCTACTTCCATTTGCTTCCCTCTTGTCCCATTGTCATGCTCACTCTCCATTTGGGTTTCAGTATATTTTCTCCATTATATTAGTCTTAATCAATCCCTATTGGCCTTCTCTCACCCACCTTGTCCCTACATTTGTATCAATTGTTATTCCCTTTTGCCTGGGCTGGTCGACATCACCATCTTTCCCCCTCCTCCCCCTCTTCAATGTCCCCTACCCTGGAGCCATCAGTCCTGTCAATTTCGCCTCCAACCTCGTTGTCCAGTCTATCTTGTCTAGATAGACCTTTAGAGGTAGCAATATGTAGAAGAAAGGTCTCCTAAAATGGAGCAACTTAAGCAAATAAAACAATGATAACAACAGCAAGAAACACCCTCAATGTACTATACAATATGTAACAGAATAATAAAAATAATAGCAATATAAGAAGATGTATAAAGTTCAAGGTCTGTAGTTGATTGCCTAGAGTGACCCCTGATTCATTCGGATGGGGTGCCAATACCCTGGCTCCAAAGCATATCCTTTTCACTCCATCTGTGACTCTGCGCTCTGTTGCACACTCTTAGTGCTTTGCATTGGTGTGGTTGTGTCTGACAGGGTATATTCTGGACCCCACTTATTCTTCCTGGCCCCCATAGGCCTTGGGTCTGCGAGGGTAGCTGTATTTCTTAATGGGTCTGGCCGTGCAGTCCTCTTTGGGCAGTAGCTGTTCTGAGTGGGATTATTGTCCTAAAGGCTCGGTGGGCCAGGATGCATGTCATTCTCTTTTTCTCCCCTTTCATTTGTTCTCATGTACAATGGAGTACTATGCATCACTGAAAAGCAGTGATGAATGCATGAAGCATGTCACCACATGGGAAGAACGGGAGGAAATTATGCTAAGTGAAGTTAGCCAAGTACAAAAGGACATGTACAATATGAATCCGCTGAGGTAAGCATATTAATAATTTTAAAATTGGAAAGGGGCATCGGGAAAAACTACTCTATAGAGAAAATTCTGGGAGAAGGCCCAGGTAATATGGCAGGGGCTAGATCAAATCTAAGGCTACATATGGTAGCCATCAAGGGGGGAGGGGAGGCAGATGGCGATGTGCAGAAAGGGAAGAGGGCACTAAATCATCAAAGGGGAGGGTATTGTTTATATCTCCACAGGGAAAGAGGGACCAAACTTAAACCCGGAGACCCAGCATGTGAATGCAGCACGACAACATGGAGTGAAGAACCAGTGGAGGACTTGAGAACACAACCCCAACCCCAACTACAGGGGCAGCCGCCTCTCTACCAGAGGAAGTTGCCTTGGAGGCCAGCACTGAAGCTGAAGCTTGGGGAGTGAGATAAACCTGACCAGAGCACATGGGCTTTTTTTTTAAGAGGACAGTAGACTCCATAAGTTTGGGAACCTCTGGTTTATATGATCCCTAAGTCCTTTGGACTGATTGCTTCTTTGTGTTTTCTTTCTCTTGCTCTTCTTTGCTCTGCATCTGGAGAGAACAATCATTGGACCTTTGATGGCCATTCACTAACTTTTAAGGCTCCAGAGGCTACTCGCCTAAGTAGGATGCAGAACATTTTGGTGTGTGATATAATCATTGACTTTGGTGTTAGCAGTTTCACTTTAGAGGGCCACTCATAAGATTTAAGACCCCACTTACTATTCATCAAAGTAGAAGAGGCAAAACATTTTCCTTGTAGAATATGTTAGGAATTTTGACCATGATGCGCTGTGGTCCTAGGACTCCAAACACATCAGCCTGTTCTCAGTAGGTGTTCACTCATGGTTAAAAAGTTTTCTTAACTTTGCCTTCTGTGTGCTCCACTGTATTTTTAGCACCCACAAACATATATGTAGAAATATCCTTCACCAAGCACACACATGTATATATACACATATAGTGTTTTTCACCCTTGTTCAACCTGCGTATTTATATATCCACTGATCCATTAGTGTTATTACTATTATTCGGCACTATAGAAGTTAGATTTTGTGTCAACTTTCCCTTGTGTAAGAGTGGAGTCCAAACTGTCAATTAGATCACAGCCGCAGGATGGCTCCTGGGAGGTGAGGTCTTTTTATGAGAGAGACACTTGGGACCTTTCCTCTTGTTCTCTTGCCATTTGCCTTCATCCTTGCAGAAACTCGGTGTTTGCCTCTAGGGCTGACCTTATGTGGGCTTTTGGCACTGGGAGTCAACCTGGGCATTGTCTATGCTCTGCCCTGTTCCCACTCACCTTGCATCTATGAGCGTCTGTACCCACCAGCCTGTGGTCTGTCTGCTTTCCACTTTACCATCCTGCATCATTGGTCTGCAGTGCATGAGTCTGAAGAGGGCTCTGACTACCAAGGGATAGAGTTGGACTGGGTTGAGATGCTTTTGTCACTTAAGATTCTTTCTTGATGTAAAGCTCTTTCTTACACATATATATGAGTGTCATTGATTTTTTTTTCCTCCAGACAGCACAACTGAGCGCAATTTTGTCCCACGGTAGTGGATTTGTGGTAGAGAAACCAATCATGCCTGTAGAGGGTGGAAGCGTGTCTGACTTTGCCCTTCTGGCCATCCTGGGGAGTTGGATATTCCTACTCCTTTGAGTGGCCAGAGGAAGTCAGAGATGGTCACCTGGTTCACTCAGCTGGTTTCTGGAAAGGACACGGGAAGTCAAACTTCTCTTTCTTAGATGTTATCTTTGGTTATTCCTACCTGCAATTGCTGAAAGGAATATATGGATGTCAAATGTCAGTGTGGGAAAGGAAAATGCTTTTTAGACTTTCCTGAGACAGTCTGGCATGCTGCTTAGACAGAATGCCTGATAAGTTTGATCCTTCCAACAGGGCCTAATGCCTTACACATCTGAATGGAATAATCTAAGAATAGTTTCAGTTGAGTGTTGAGTTTCTTAAAAAAATGTGTTTAGGATCTACTTGTACCAAATTTCCCCAACCTATTGTTAATGACAAATTGTGTAATATAAATTATACTGGAAGTCTTATTAGAAAGAACTTATAAATGGACAGAACTTCAGCCCTTATGATTATTCAACAACGTACTGCCATTAAGTTGATTCTAACTCAAAATAATCCTATAGGATAGGGTATAACTACCTCCGTGGCTTTCGGAAGCTGTAACTTATTCTTGTAGGAATAGAAATCTTTGGCCGGAGATTTTGAGCGGTTGACCTTGAAGATGGTATCCCAATGTGCAGCTTACTATGCCATTAGATTTTTGAGAATGGCGCTAGAAATTGTCTGAAGGTAATGGGCTTTATTTGAAGCCAAGATAGAAGGCTTAGAAAAGGCAAGCCCCACCTAGTGCTTTGAGTGTCAGGACATTTAAAAAATGAAAATACATGTGTCAGCGTAGATTCCAATCGATCAATCAGGATGACGTCTCCCGGAAGGTGTGGCCTTTTATAAGAGAGACATTGGGTACCCTCCCTTTTTATCTCTAGCCCTTTGCCTTCCTCCTTGCTAACACTTCGTGTCTACTTCCAGGAGGGGACCCCATATCGAGTCTTCACAGTAAGGGACTCGTGCAATGCATTCCCTTTTATGATTGACTCATTTCGCCAGCATAATAGCCTCTAGGCATATCTGTGTTGTGAGTTGTTTCATAATCAAAGTATTTTTTTTAACACAAGCACAAAATTTTATTAAGGTTTTCAAACACTCATATCTATTCTTTTTTTTTTTGGCATCACTGCCTCTGGTGGTCATGGGCGCTACCCAGTGCTGCTCCTGAGAGCCACCACTGGATTTGAACTGCCAAGCCTGCGGGGCGCAGTCCCGCACTCAACCACTTACGCCACCAGGGCTCAGCCTCATTTCTATTCTTTAGCAGTCTTTCTATATTCTTTCTCTCTAACAGAAATGAATCAAATGTTCTGTTGGGAAACTGACTCATATTTTCTTTCCCATCACATCCTCCCCTTCCACCATTACTCTTACCAAACAAAACATACAGTCTTGCCACGTGCTGTCTAGAGAAATTTCTTATTCACTAAAGAGTCCTTCCCTGTCCTTAGCCAAATAGCTGAGTCTCAAAATCTTGTCTTCTGTACTTTCCTTGTTTTTGTATTTTTCTGGTTATTTTCTGTGAGCGTGTTCTAAGTCATTTGGATTTTTAGGAGAAAGTCAGTTATATAATGTGTTATATACTCTCTCTTTCCAAAAGAGCTATCTTTTTTTAAAAGAGGCAAATTATCAGGTCCCATCAGGCCAATAGGATCTTTTGTTTGGTATTCTGAGGGATTCATTTGTTAAAATTTTAAGTACTAATTAGATAAATGGCCTGAAGAAGAATTAACACAGCTTCCAAAAGTGCTTGACTTACTTTCTGGGAGTAGTTTCAGCACTAAGGGATGTGTCTCATTAGGTGATTGGCAAAGCCTCAAAGAAGGCTCCTCAAGCATTGTTCTCGCAGTCTTCCGTTAGACCGGATAGCTAGCCTACTACCTGGGTATAGTGGCACAAGGGCTGCCTTGGAAAGTAAATATTGGAAGGTAGAACTAATGTCTGCATTTTGTGAAACTTCTGAGAGCTCTGTTCTCTCCGCCAAGGTAATTACTTATAGAAGAATGTATACAAGTGCAAGAAAATGGTAAGCTTTCATACTTTATTCAATTCAGATTCTTATACAACATGGCATTTAGTGTTGATAGGTGCATAGTTAAATATTTATTTGAGTACTTTGAAGTTTAAAAATTGCCTTTTCACGGAACCTTTAAAGTGTTCTTAAAAGATAAATAGGTGACTTATAAGTGATGCACTTCCTTGGAGGAGCATTTAATAATTGAATAACTTAATTTTTTAATAATTTAATAATTGAATTATTTGTTACTCTGTAACAAATGCACCCCAGGGGTCACTGCTATAGAATTGATTCCACATCAGAGTGGCCTGATATAAGGTGTCTGTAGATGTCCATCTGGACTGAAGCAGGAGGCCTCCTCTCTCCAGGAGGTTTGAATCTCACACTGTAAGGTGAGTGGTCCACGCCTACCTAACAGTGTTTCCAGAGCTCTGGACAAATGTCCTTGGGGGCAGTAAATACTAGCTGCAGACTAATTTACTTTCTCGACATTGGTTTATAACTGAGCTGCCTTTAAATTCTGTTGCTGAATCACTCTTCTGAATGGTGGCATTCTGATTGCTAAGGGAGAGTCACTTTGGTTTTCGTCTTGTTGGTCTGTAGATGATGTCACTGAAGAAAATGATTTAAAGCACCAAAATAAGACCAGGGCCTATAATGATTTAAAAACAACAACAACAACAACAACAACTGTTGTATAATGTTGGTGTATGTGGGACATATTGAATTTTTCAGTATATGAAAAATAAGCCATAATTATATTTTAATCAAGAGCTTCCTGAGAAGCATTCAGATAACACATACCCTTCCACTGACTCCCTGAGTGATCATCCCACTGGCAGCACAGCATCTTTAGGACAGCTGGGACGAGAGACTCCTGGTGTACAATCAGGAGACTGAACTCTGTTGAGACAGGTCTGAGCACCCTGATTGCTTGATGACTCGAGTCAAGGGAGATGTTGTGGAGCAACCCTGTGTTATACTTCCGACATTTGTGAAGGCTTCATGCTGGGTGGGTGTCTTGGACTCAGAGGGGAGGGCTTGGTGGCTGCCAGGCAGCAATTCTTGCCAAGGGAGGACACTCAACTCCCCTTTCTTCCGGCTTACTCACTTCCTAAATTCAGGGACGTTGTTGCATTTTGCAGTTGGACCAAAAAATTGTTTCCACTATTGTGCTTTGCTCTTTTAAAACATATTTGATTAGTGTGCAGCATAATTACCTTTTCCTTTTGAGATTAAAACTGCTACTTTGGGTCAATTTAATGCTCTTTTGCATGTAAAATGTTCTATGAAAAAGATCTGGACTGTGGGTTTAATTGCTGACAGGCATGTCTTAAAATAGTCCTTCATCTCTTCTGGTCTCTTAGCACTGTCCATGGAGAGGGTTTTATTTCTTTTAAAAATATACTAGAAAATAACTAAAATGGTACCAAACATTTAGAAGAGTTATAAATTGAATTGTCCCCTCCCCACTCCTACCCAGATCTGTTGTAAATCCTAACCCTTGTATCTTTGACTATAATTCCATTTGGAAATGAGCTATCTTTTCATGTCACATATGAATCAATCTTTTTTGCTATTGTGAGACCCTCCCCCCAAAACATGAAAGCCAAAGAGCAGAGATGCGGAGTATAGGTAGATGCAAGGCTCCCCAAGAATACAAGAAACAAGTTGAAAAGAGATACGAACTTTCCCCGGAGCCTACAAAAAGAGAAGGCCTTCCTCTGGAACTGGCCCCTTGAATTAAGATTTCAAGGCCTCCTAAATTGTCAGAAACTAAAGTGCTGTTTGTTAAAAACATCTGCTTGTGATATGTATTTCTGTTATAACAAAACTAAACAACTGAGAAAATCTGCAAGTAGAACACAAAGAAGCACCCCCAACCCACCCCCAGAATACATTTGAGAGTAAGTGGCGGACCAGATCCTATAAGTTGAACTTGGCCTGATGACAATGGGTTAGGTTTCTCACCTTTGGGCTGACCTGATGTCTCATCACCCTAACGACTGTAGCGTGTTCTACAACAAAGACGGTGTCCCCATACAACTCCAGTGTGGCTGTAGAAAGGTGGGACATTAACTTGAACACGGTCATCCACACTTCAGACCATGTTCCATCTTCACCTGCTACACCAATAATGTCCTTTTTTCAGTAAAAGACCTAGCTCAGAGCCAAACATTGCACTTACTAGTCATATTCTCTTCACTCTGAAGTAGTCCTGAGGCTTTCCTGCACTTCCATGACCTTGACACTTTGTAAAATTATAAAAAGGTTATTTTGTAAAAGAGCCATTCTCCTGGGTTTGTCTGATATTTGCTTGAGATTAGATTCAGGCTATGCCTCTTTGGAAGAATATCTAAGAAGAATGGTATGCTTTCCTTGCATTCAATCAGAGAGCACAAGTTTTCAGTTTGCCTTATATCTAAAGGTTGTTCTGAGTTTTTTTTTTAATACTGAATAGTGACCCTTTCCCCTTAGAAATCAATATGTTTTGTGTTTGGATAATTTGAAACTTTACTCAACTTACCGCAAAACTTTTGTTTTGTCTTTATTAACTCATGAATAGCAGGGGACAATGATAGTGGATTAGATTTCATATTTAATAAATTGGTCATGTTCTCTAAGGCAGGCAAGATTATGTTAAGTATGATAGAGCTAGTTTCAAGTCATAATGACTCTGTGTGCAACACAATGAAACTTTGCCTGGTCCTCTCCTGAATTCTCACTATTGTTCTTATGTTTGCCCCATTCTTACAGTCACTGGGACAGTACATCTCCTTCAGGAACCGCCTCACTTTTTTATTGACCATAGACCTTCACAAACATAATAGGACCAGTCCCATTCAGAAATTCCATCCTCCTGATACCATGTGCAAAATATATTCTAGGAAGATGGAACATCTTTATTTCTTTTTTTTTTCTCTTTTTTTTTGTTTGTTTTTTGGTTTTTGGGCATCACTGCTCTCCGGTGGTGGGAGTAGGAGGCACAGCCCCACTGCTGGAATTGAACCTCCGTCCCAGCGGGCCGCAGTCCCGCGCACAACCACTACGCCACCGGGGCTCAGCCCGAACATCTTTATTTCTAATGAGCCTGTAATTCTTCCAACATAAATTTATTCACTCTTCTGGAAGTTTATAGTACACTGAATAATCTTCACCAATATCTTAATTCAAATGCATGAATTCATCTTCAGTCTTCTTTATTCATTGCCTAGATTTCACATGTGTATGATTAAAAATAGTGATTTAATCACATGAAGTGATTAAAAATAGTATGCTTGGATCAAGGGAACTGTAGTCCTCAATGTGATATGTTTGTTTTTTCACACGTCAAAAAGGTCTTTCTTTTGCATCAGATTGTCCCAATCCAATGTGTCACTGGATTTCTTAATAGCTGATTCCATGGGAGTCAGACAGGAGTTTCAAATTCCGTAAGAGCTGCTGTCTAGGAATTCCACTCAGGAAGTTCTACCCTGTCCTGTAGGGTCACAGTGAGTGAGATTCATGGGTATTGATTGTGGATCCAAGTAAAATTAAGTGCTTGGCAAACTCAATATTTTCTCCTTACTATTATACTGATTTTTGGACTTAGTGTGAGGATTTTATTTAAACCATGCTTATAAACTTCTATTTATTTTCACATTCATACTTTGTTGTGCTGTTTCAGTTATTTACAAAGGAAAATAACTTTAAGCAAGCTAAATAAAACAGAGAGGAAGGACATATCTAAAAGAGGAGGTGAACAATGAAGAAAGATTTGAATGTCAGACTTATCATCTACTGATCTTGTATATGGATTTTAAAACTTACTTTGCTTTCTGTTTTGTCCTTGGGTTCAAGGATATTCTTATAATCTTCTTTTAAAGATATGATTTTCAGGCAATTGAACCTGTACTTAGGATTATAAAACAGCAATTTATATCTTGGAATATAGAATGAAAATCTTTCAGTAAAGTAAAATAATTTTTAAAAAATTTTTTCAATGATTTTATTGGGAGCTCTTACAGTTCTTATAACATTAATGCATCATTTGTATCAAGCATATTTGTGCACATGTTGCCATATTCTTTTCCAAATATTTTCTGCTTGAGCCCTTGATATGAGTTCCTCTTTCCCCCTCCCCTTTTTCAGAGATCTACATATAACCTCTTTTGGGGGACATGGACACACGGACAACAGGGAAGTGAGTGAAGGGACACACTGGAATGTGTACAATACAAAAAAGTAATAACAATTTCTAAATTAAATTATTAAGGTTTCATGGGGGTGGGGAGAGGAGAGGGGAAGGAAATATAGGGAGCTGGTACTGGGGCCCTAAGTGAAGGGAGGATGTTTTGAGAGTGATGATGGTGATAAGTGTGCAAATGTGGCTTCCATACAATTGACGTATGTGTGGATCATTATGGGAGTTGTATGAGCCCCCAACAAAATGATTCATTAAAAAAAAGTGTGATGATTTTTGTTTTATTTTTACTGGAATAGAATCCAGGACCACAGTTTTTCTTCTTCATCATAAGTATTTTCAAGTCTTTTTTGGGGGGGAGGGGCATCACTGCCCTCTGGTGGGAATAAGAGACCCAGTCTTGCTCCTGGAGAGCTGCTGCTGGATTTGAACCGCCAACCCAGCGGGCCGCGGTACTGCACACAACCACTATGCCACTGGGGCTCAGCCCTTTTGCAAGTTTTCTTACCTTTTCAGCAAGGAAGGTCATGTCACCTGCATAGTGCTTGTTATGAATGAGCTTTCCTTTGCGATGCTGAAGTTACATTGTTCCCCATACAGTCCACCTTCTTGGTTTATTTCCTCAGCATATAGATTGAAAAAACACAGAAAGCAAGTACAATGCTGATTTAAAACCAGAGACTATCCCTTTATTCTTTTTGAACAATTGCATCTTCTTCTGTGTACAGGTGGTGCATCAGCACTAGTAGGGGTTCTGGAGGTACCATTTTCACAATATTATTCATAATTGTTATAATGGATAAAATATCAGAGTAATTTTCTGCCTCCAGTTCTTATCCATGTGACATCACCAAAGAAATTCCTCATCCTGCAACATTTTGAATCTGTATACATTTCTATCAGTCCCTGGTGGTGTACTATGACAACAGTCCCTGTGTTATCTTTAGCAAAATTTTACTTATACATGATATTAATGGCAATTTTGGTAATTTGTATTAATTATACTCTTTTATAATAGACAATTATTTAGTAATGCAGTTTTTGGAAAAGGCAAGAAATTCATCAATTATTTTGTTCCTCTCATATGACACCTTTATAAGTTCATCTTGTTTTTTCTGCCTAGAATGTTCCTCCTGTTTCAAATAGTTTCTTTCCCTAAATTAGAGTCCATATCTATCACTAATGTGTACAGATCTCTCAGCTTTTAGCTTTAGTGATTCTTACTTAGGTAAGTGTTCCCTGATCTCTGAGACTAGGCCAGGCTTCGCACTATACTTGTTCACTCTCATGATCACATATATCTGGGTAAGCATCTAGTGTAGGTTATAATTATTTCTTTAATCATTTTAAATTGTGATTTAGGTGGGCATTTACATTTCATATTATTCATTCTGTATCCTGTAGTTTGAACACTCACCAATACCACCCCCTAGACTTTCATCAGCCCTTTCACCCAGGTTAACACCTTTTAATCCTCTAGTTTTCCCTTTCCCTCCCCAACTTGGTTGTGCCTAAAGTTTGTTCCCTTTGCTGTTCAAGTCTGACTTGTTTTTTATCCTTATAATAGCTATCCCATACAATATTTGTCCTTGTTCTGTATAATTTTATTTTTTAAAGATTATCTTATTGGGGGTTCTTACAGCTCTTATAACTATCCATACATCAATTATATCAAGCATATCTGCACATATGTTGCCATCATTATTTTTTAAGCATTTACTTTCTATTTGAGCCCTTGGTATCACCTCCTCTTTTTTCCCTAACTCCCCCTGAGATCCTTTGATAAATTACAAATTATTATTATTATTTTCATATCTTACATTTACCGCTGCCTTCCCTTTCTCCATGGTTTCTTCCCCCTTCTTCTCCCCACCTTTCCCCTCCCCTCCTGGTATCGCTACTCCCATTTCTCTTCCTGAGGGATTTATCTGACCTGGATTCCATGTGTCTTAAATTCTTATTCACATCTGTGTACATGCTCCAGCCTAGCCCACAGGACTGGGTTCCTGAGAGTAGGGGGTGAGAAAGCCCTATGAGTCAGAGTCACGTTGTATCCCATTAGTGCTGTACTGCGCCCTGTGACCTCCCTTCTTTGTGATTCTTCTGTAAGGGGGCATCCCTTTGTCTAAAGATGGGATTGGGGTTTCTACTCTGACACCCCTCATTCTCAGCAGTATGTTTTTTTGCTTGTTTGTTTTGAGCCTTCTGATGCCTGCTACCTTATAACATCAACACCTCATAATCACACAGGCTTGTGTGCTTCTCTGATAGATGGCCACTTGTTTAACTTCAAGCCTCTAGGAGCCCAGAAGCTATGTCTTCGATAGCCAGGCACCATCAGCTTCTTCACCACATTTGCTTACACACCCATTTTTTCTTTGCAATTGTGATGGGAAAGGTGAGCATCACAGAATGCCAGGTTGTTAGAACAGAGTGTTCTTGCATTGAGGGAGGGCTAGAGCAGAGGTCCAAATGTGTTCACTTCTTCAATATATTGGATAGAAATATATGTACATGGGTCAATACCTCTATTTTTATGAATTAGTATATTTACATAAAAAGTACATACGTATGTCTATCTGTGGCTTTCTGTTCAGGTCTTTTACCCATTTCCTCAGGGGGTTAACTGTTTTCCTCTCTTTGCATGTTAGGTGGCGATTATAGATTTTAGTAATAAGCCCTTTGTTGATTGTGTTATTACTAAAAATCCTCTTCTGGGTGAAGTGTTTCAATTGCAAGAGATGTTTTTTCCTTAGTATATCCCAGTTGTTGATTTTATGTTTATGTGTGTGTATGCATGTATGTGTGTGTTTGTGTGTGAACCCAATTTCAATTACCAGGGTGCTGAGTTCACCAAGGTTCTTAAGGTTGTCCTGTTTCCACCCCTGATAGTCCTGATAATTTGGGATTTTACTTCTAGGCTTGTGGTCCATCTTCAGTTTGTTCTTGTGCATGGGGTGAGGTAAGGATCTTTTCTTAATTTTTCTGCAAGTGAATATCCATTGTTTCCAGCACTTGTTTTAAAGAGCGTGTCCACCTTCAACTTGTTGTTGACAGACATGCTGGTGGTTTTATTTCTGTGCTTTCTGTTCTTTTCAATTGGTCTGAGTATCTGTCATTATACCATGGAGTTTTGAACACTGTGCCTGTGTAGTAGATGTGGTAAAGCGAACCCACCAACTTTGTCCTTCTCGAGGAGCTCTCTGCTAATTCTACGGTCCTTCCCTCTCCACGTGATATTGGTGGCCAGTTTTTCCAATTCTTTGAAAAATATTCTTGGCATTTGAATTGAGATAGTATTAAACTTATATTGTGCCTTGGTAAGATTGACATCATTGCTATATTGAGTCTTCCAGTCCATGAACATGGGATATTCTTTCATTTGTGGAGACTACTTTTGGTTTCCTGTAGTAGGATCCTGTAGCTTTCCTTGTATAAGTCTTTGGGATTTTTTTGTCTGTTTGTTAAATATATTCTTAGATAATTCAGTTTGATCTTGACTATTGTGAAAGGTACTGCCTTCTTAATCTCCTCTTCCATGTTCTTGTCCAATGTACATGACAAATCAAAAGACTACTGTTTGTTGCTCTTGTATCCTGCCACTCTTCCATATCCCTCCATCATACTCAGTACTCCCATTGTGGAGCTTTTGAAATGTTCAATGCATAGAATCATGTCGTCTGCATATAGTGATAGCTTCATCTTCTCCTCTCCAAGTTGGATATCTTTAATGCCCTTCTGCTACCCTAACCTGTTAGCTAGAACTTCCAGGATGATGGCGTATTTATCTGGTCCCCTTTTTCAGTGGGAATGTTTTTGTCCTTTCTCCATTGAGTGAAATGTTGACAGTTGACTTTTCGTAGATATCTTGTATTAACTTGAGGAATTTTCCTTCTATTCTTGCGTGTCTTAAATAGGAATGGATGTTAAATGCTTTCTTCTGGTTCTACCTATATTGTCATGTGATTGTTAGGCTTTTTTTCTTATCAATGTGGTGAATATTGTTTGTGGATTTCCAGATACTGAACCATTCTTGCATCTATTCATCTGGAATGAATACCACCTGATCATGATGAATGATATGTTTTATATATCTCTGTATTATTAGCTAATATTTTTAAGGACTTTTTGCATCCATGTTCATTAGAAATATCAGTCTGTAGTTTAGAATTCCTGTGGGATCCCTCATACTGGGTACGGATATTTATATCTCTCCTTGGTTAGGCTTGTTAGCGGTGTGTCGATTCTATCGATCCTTTCAAAGGATCAATTATTTTTTTTGTATTGATTTTTTTTGCATTATTCACTGGTTTAACTCTGCCATGATTTTTATTGTTTCTCTTTGTTTTATATTGGAGTGTTGTTCTCGTGACTCTGTTGTAGTTGCTGGAGGTTTGTGATAGCATCAGTCATAAATCTCTTTTCCTTTATAATATATGCATTAAATGCTATCAAACTTCCTCTGATAACCACTTTTGGTGTATCCTATAGGTTTTTTTGTAAATTGTATTCTCATTCTCATTGGTTTCTAGAAACTTCCTAATTTCCTCTCTAATCTGAACCAATAAGTGTTCATATTACAGAAGATCATTATTCATCCTCCAGTGTTTTGCTTTTGTTTTTCTGGTCATTCTTTTGCTGATCTCCTGCTTTACGGCATGGTGGTCTGAGAGGGACATCAGAGTTATCTCTAAGTGTTTGCGTTTAATCACACTCAACTTTTATCCCAGTATCTGGTCTATTTTTTTTTCCTAAATAAGACTTGAAAAGAATGTGGATTATTTACACTTGGATGGAGAGATCTATAAATATCTATCAGATCCTGTCACCTAATTATAGAGTTTAGCTCTGCAGCCTCCTGGCTGAGCTTTTTTCCCAGGGACCTATCTCACACTGATTTGATAGCAGTGGGTTTGTTTTGTTTTGTTTTTGTTTTTCCTTGAGGAGCGCAGCTGTCATAGTGCTGGCACTCTCAGCTGCTAGCTTAGGTGGTTCGAGTCCACCAACTGACCTGTGAGAGCAAGATGTGGCAGTCTGCATCTGTAAAGATTTACACCATGGGAACTCTACCTAGAAGTCTTACGCGGTGCTGGTTGGTGGCTATCAGTTGGAATTGACTCAATGGTCATTGTTTTGTTTTTAATATAATAACATGGAGAAAATGTTGAAGTTGGCAAGCATTTCATTTTGCTTGGACCTACAATGCTCATAAAAACAACAATAAAAAAAACCCAAAATGAATTTGCGTTGAGGTTGGCAGATTGGCTTCAAAACACCTCTTGAAGTGTTAAAAAGCAAAGATGTTACTTTGATGGCTCATGCATGCCTGATCCAAGCCATAATATTTTCAATCACCGCACATGCTTGTGAAATGATGATCAATAAGAAACATAAAAGCAGAATCGGTACTTTGAAAAAAAATATGGTGTTGGGAAAGGCTATTGAATATACATGGATTTCCAGAAGAAAGAATAACACCTATGTTGGAGGTTTGGTCAAAATTACCCTTCGAAGCAAGATTGTCTCATGCCCTTACCATATTATTCAGTGGGACCAGCTTGTGGGAAGTTGATGCTTGGTAAATGACAGGGTCAGTAAAAAAGAGGAAGCTCATGGAGAAAATAAATTGATATAGTGACTATAGCAATGAGCTAAAGCATATTGATGTTGAGGATGGCCATGACTTGGCATTGTTTCACTCTGCTTACGATTAGGGTCGTTCTGATTTAGAAGTGACCTGATAGAAACAATATCCAAGACTTATTTTGCATAGTTAATATGTTACCTATAGAGTCCTTTTTTGTTTAAATCTATCTGTGGTTAATGAGTGTTTAGAAGTTTTTTGTGATAGGAAGAAGTTTACTACATTACCAATACTGGTGATTATTTCTATTTTCTAGTGAACATGGTAAAGTTATTACAGTTTATTTCTGTAAACAATGCACGTATTAACACTGACTTGGTGTAAATATGTACACATTTGTTATCTTACATTTTTATGCTAAAATTTTTCATTCCAAAAGTGACACAAAGAGCTCTGGTGGAGAAAACTAACAGTGTGAACTGTTAGCTTACTGATTACTCTGAACAAACTTTCCAGGATTTTAATTTTCTGAGACTATTTAGAGTGATGTTTCTTTAAACAGTGCTAATTTGACCCTCAGTTAATAAATGCATTGCCCTTTGCCCCAGAATTGAAAATCCCTCAAGGATTTTAAATTTACATTTGCTGAGAATGACTGATGTTTTGAAAGGGTAGCAAGCTGTGAAGTGAAGATATGATTTTGAAAAGAATTTTTAAACAACTTAAGCATCAAGGGAAAATATTATAATGAACCATGTTTTAAGTATGCCCCTTAACTGAAGTCTAGCTAAGAATATTTCAATTTTGATGAACATCATGATTAAATTAATGAAAGTTGCAAAACAATAGGAGATCTAGTCTATTTGATAGATTTTATTAGATGGATCTAGGATACATCATAGAGAAATGAACTGGAAATATGTCATGAATCATGTTATGAAGAGAAAATTGCCACTTTGCATAGATGGTTGTGAGGCGGTTGTTTCAGGGGATGTATGCATATGGGAGGGGCCTTGGTGGCACAGTGTTCATGCCTTGGGTTGCAGTCTACAAGTTCAGCTGTACTGACGACCAGCCCCTCCATGAGAGAAAGATAGAGCTTTCCACTCCTGTGAACAGTAACAGTCTCAGAAACATCCGCAGTCAGTTCTATCCTGTCATACAGGGTCACTATGAGCCAGGATAGATGGATGGAAAACAGAGAAACCAAGGAAAAATCAACAAGACAGAAACAAGAGGACGGGCTCCTTGTCAGTAATGATCCAGGAGATACCCATCAAAACAAGGATGAGCTATTACTCTATAGCCACAGCAAAGCTCGATTCAATGACAACAGAGAACAACAACTTCTGGAGAGGGGGTGCAGATTTTGAAACTCTGATGTACAACGGAGGGCCTTAAAGCCATGTAAAACCTTGTGGACAGTGATGTAGTGATGTAGACAGTCCATCTAAAGCAATTTGGCATAGAAATACTACATGGCCCAGCTATAGTTTTGCTGGATATATACCCCAACAAGTCAGTGACAAACACAAAGATATGTTTTCTTGAGCTCATTGCATGTTAAATTGTCTTGTACACAGGAACAACAGCCCATCAGAGAACAATGGGTGATGAAACTCTGGCACACCCACACAATGGAATAGTAGGTATTCCTATAAAATTATGATGAATCCACGGCACACCTCATGACATGGATGGACCTGGAAGTCATTGTGCTGAATGAAGTTAGTGAGTTACAGAAGGACAAATATTGTATGATACCACTACTATAGGGATAAATTCCAAGATAAAGGCAGGTTTCTGTTCTCCGGTCATGCAATCTTCTGATCTCATCTCTGAAGCAAAAAGATGGTATGCCTGCCTATTGCTCATGATCCAATTAACCCCACATTATTTGTACATCTTAAAAACCACTTCAACAAGGAGGCTTCACTTCATTTGAGATTAGTTTCACATTTTGGTGGGAGAGGGAGAAAACCAATTCGTTTATACCATATAGCATTGTTCCGTGGCCAATTTAAAGCAACAGACACTCCTACAAGCATGCTTCATCGACCTTAATAGAAATTGTAGTCCAGGCATGTACCAGTGAACCAGTAGAGAATTCTGTTGGGTCAGGCCCTATCCCAACTATGTACACACACACACACCTCAGAAGAATACAATTCTGGGGCTACATCTTGGGGAGAGGGGCATATTGGATTAGAGCACACAGGAGAAACAAAAAGGGATGGAGAGGGAGGGGAGAACATCCTGGCCCACCAAGCCCCAAGGATGTGGTTCCATCTTGGAGAAGATAATGCACCTGGAGGACCGAAGTGTGGGTCACCCCACGGTGTCTCATATTGAACCATGATGCTTCAGAGGTTAGCCGTGGAGACAATGCAGTTGTAATGCATGGTCAGGCCCCATCACGCTGGGGTGAGGCACAGAGGGCATGCAGCAAAGCAGCAGGGGGTGCAGAATGATGCACTCTCCAGGGTATTACAAAAACAGGCTTTGGAGACAGAGTGTGGCACCCTACCGGACTCAACTCACAAAGGTCGAGAAAAATACCTTGAACTGGTTATAGGATTTTCCATTTTTGTCATTGCTTTTCTTTTTGTTGTTGTTATTGCTTTGTTGTGGTTGTTTTGTTGGTTTTGATTTCCTTTGTTGTTTTATTTAGCGATATTAATGTATCTGTATGTTTATCTAGGTAAGATAGACAGGATAAATAATTCAAAGAATGGTACCAATAGTTCCAGAGGGAAACAAAAGAAGGGGAAGTGGGACAAAGGAAGCAGGGGGTGGGGTGGGCAGGGGGAAGACAAACCTAGGGACAAGGGAACAAGTGAACGATAATCAATTAAAGGGTGTAGGAAGCCTAGTGGGACTTAATCAAGAGTAATACAGCAGCAAGTAATTACTAAACCCAAATGAAGGCTCAATGTGATGGTGGGACAAGAAAGTTAAAGGAGATAGAGGAAAGAACCAGGAGCAAAGGGCATTCATAGAGGCCCAAATTCAGGCATATACATATTTAAATATATATAAATGGCAAGGAAATAGAGATATGTACTCATATCTGTACATTATGAATTAAGAATGCTACAGATGAACATTGGGCCTCAACTCAAGTATTCCCTCAACACAAGAACACTTTGTTCTAACAATTCAGCATTCTGTGTTGCTCGCCTTCCTGACAAGATCGCTGAAGAGAAAATGGGTGCATAAGCAAATGTGGTGAAGAAAGCTGATGATGACCAGCTATCAAAAGATGTAGCACATGGGGTCTTAAAAACTTGAAGATAAACAAGCGATCATCTAGCTCAGAAGCAACAAAGCTTACATGGAAGAAGCACACCAACCTATGTGATCATGAGGTGTCGATAGCATCAGGTATCAGGCATCTAATGTCCAGAACAAAATGGTGCCTAAGGAGAATGGGAGGAGGCAACTTGGAGTGGAGGCCCAGTGCCCATCTCTAGACAATTGAACATCCCCTCAGAGAGGGGTCACAGGGAAGAGATGAGCCAGGAGCCAGTCTGAAAGCAGTATAGCACTGATGACACAGCTTTACTCTAGTTGTAAGGTGACAAAGCTTTCCTCTAGTTGTAAGGTATTTTCTCTCCTCTCCCACATTATCATGATCTGAATTCTACCTTACAAATTGGACTATACCAGAGCCGGCACAGGATCACAGCTAAAAGTCACATAAGCACTTGCTAATTTGTCCACAGAGTGATACAGAGGATTCAGTTCAGCTCATTTCCATGGAACAGTTTATATATTGGAAATCCTTCAACTCATGAGGGCTGCTCGACCCGAGTTCAAGGAAGCAGACAGCCAAGTCTTCCACAGAACAATTCAGGCAGTTCAGCCACAGGCAGCAAACATCAGAGCAGGTCACTAACTGTCAGCCAGATGAGAGAATCCAACAGTTTCAAGCTCAAGCGATGTATACTCCAGCATTGTGGAGAAACAGGTCTCAAAGGAAACTCAAGCTCTAGTGACAAAACCCAAATGTTGGGTGTCCCACAGGTAGTGCAGCTTTCAAGTGGAGGCAGAGAACTAACTGTACCTAAGGGAGTTGAACAAGCTTGGGAATTAAGTTCTTATAAACACTTGGGACCATCGTTGAAGATGGGTTCCCATTTGCAGCATGAGGTCCTAGTGAAGTGAATGCAACACAGAAGGTAGCAACAGAGTCTTCGTTGGAAACCTTGGTGGTGGATGAGTTTTCCCACACTCCTGACAGGGTCCCACAACTGATTCTCCTTGCCAGCTTCTGGATTCAGAAAAGGGAAGTCTTCTTCAAACAGCAGCTTTTCTGCCTTGTCTTCTTTGTTTTTTTCCCCCTAACTTCTGTAGGTGGTTTTTCTTAAAAGGCAGAGCCTTTCTGGGAATGGAAAGTGCTGTGGCGATGGTTCTCTGTGCCACTCTCACTACGCTGACTCATGCCATCATGACGTAAGGAAAAGCATGCCAGCCAGATAGGTTTTCTTGTGATTCCAGCATATGTGCCTCCCATAGACACCCAGGGATGACTGGTGCCAGGAATCTCCAGTAGTTCGAAAGGGTCCATTGGTGAAAAAGCCGGCAGAGGAATTGTGCCACCGCCGATGGCTCACTCCAAATCTACCTTTCCCTTGGGATAGGTGCTCTCCATGTTTTTCAAAGGTATTTGCAGGTGCCCTTGACTGTGGTGTTGAGAAATTTAGCCAAGCAGGAACAAAGTCTTGCTGGGCCATTTAGGCCCAGTGTCTCTTTTCTGCAAAGTGAGGTACCCAGGCTCATGGCCAGGATCCCAGAGTGCAACCTCTGTGGCCTTGTTTCCAGAACTTGAGTCTGCCAACAGGATCTCTTGGTAAAAGGGTGTTACACTAGCTTGGCCAGCAGCATGCCTTGTGAGGCCACACAAAGAAGCTAGGCTCTGTGGATCATTTTTTCAGACCCCTCCGTCGCTCATCTCAAGTTATCTAGTTCCCAACACATTTTCAAATGTGAGAAGGGGAGAAGGAAGGGGGGAGGGGAACATTGAAAAGTATTTGTTATGGAAGAAGCAGGCCAGCAGGTGTGACCACGAGGTGCTCAAGGGATCAGGTATCAGGCATCAAAGAACTAAATATTATATCCCTGTAAATAAGGAGGAGTACAGCTTGGGGACCCAAAGCCCATCTGTAGGTAAAGGGACATCCCCTTACAGAAGGGCTGCGCGGAGATGAGCCAGTCAGGCTTCAGTGAAATATGCACCTTTCCTCTAGTTCTTCAATGCTTCCCCCATCATCACCATGACCCCAATTCTATCTTACAAATCCAGCTAGACTAGAGGATGTACACTGGTACAGATAAGAACTGGAAGTAGCACATCCAGAACAGATGTTCCCTTCAGGACTGGTGGTGAGAGTGGCAATACCAGGAGGGTGGAGGGAAGGTGGATTGGAAAGGGGGAATCGATTATAAGGTTCTACATGTAACCTCCTTCCTGGAGTACAGACAACAGGGAAGTGGGTGAAGGATGGCATCAGGCAGTACATGATATGGCAGAATAATAATAATTTTTAAATTTTAAAGGGTTCATGAGAGAGTGGGGAGAGGGAGGGAGGGGGAAAATGAGAAGCCAATACCAAGAGCTTAAGTAGAGAGCAAATGTTTCAAAAATGATGACGGCAGCAAATGTACAAATGTGTTTGGTATGCAGTGGATGTATGCATGGATTGTGATAAGACTTGTATGAGCCCCAATAAAATGATTTTTAAAGTTATTGTTATATCTAAAAGGGCAAAGACCTATGTCTATGTCTATGTGCACATCATTCAACTCCCTTAAATGATGGCATTCTGCGGCTGCTTAAATTGACCATACGAGAACATGTGCACCCAGTTCATAATATGATTGTAGCTAGAAAGAGATATGGGTTTATAGGGCTAGTGATGTCCCCAAAATGTACTTTTAAAGTCCAACAAGATCCTCTGAGCAGCCAGTTTCAGTGGCAAAACATCCAATTACAGGGCTAAGCCCCAGTGGCGTAGTGTTTGTGCGCGCAACTGCAGCCCACTGGATTGGAGGTTCAAATCCAGCAGCAAGGCTGGGCCTCCGACTCCCACCAGCATAGGGTAATGCTGCCAACAACAACATCAATAACAACAAAACATCCAATTACAAAGTCCTTAAGATACAAATCGCCTTTTTATTCACACAGCTGCTAAAAATTAGTGTGCAGTTATATTTTGTCTTATTCTTTGAAATCTAAAGATATAAGAAGTCTTGTTTAAAAAATCAAACAGAAAAACTTGATATATTTTCCCCTCCATAGAATAGTAGCTTTCAAGGAATGTATCTTGGCATGAAACTTGTTTCTTTGGTCTTCACTATTTATAAATTCAGAATAAAATTAAAACCAGTAAAAAGACTGGGGTAAGGTGTAGTCAAGGAAGACAAACAGTTCCAAAGTGAGGGTGATTTCTTTTCAGTTTTTTGCATTTCATGTTTTCTGACCCCCTTGGAAGAGTGAATTGAGCTACAGCCTTTTGAAAGAGTGAAGGGAGCTACGGGACGTGTTATGAAGAATCTTTTGTAGCTTTAGTAGAGATGTCATTTACCATTTCCATCATTATTCATGTATTAAAAGGTCACAGGAATTTTCACCCTCACATCGAAAAATGGTTTCAGACCCTGTTTTCCGACCCTGTCCCACCTTATGTTCCCTCCTTTACATGCATCTCGCTGAGATTCCACCAGCTCTGTATTTTGCAAACTTTATGTTTAATGCCCATTCAACACCACGGTTTTAGAAAAAGAAGTACAATGGTTTCTGAGATGCAAGCAGCCTCAGCTTTGTCCTGTGGAGCAGCTGCGGGTTTCAAGACGCCAGCCTTGTGGCTCTGTGGATCGCAGCCCAGGTCACCATCACAATAATAAAGGCACAGAGAAATTGATTTCATAGAGACACTCATAATTTCCTAATCTAAGACATAGAAATGAATCAAAAACACAGAGGAAGTTATACAAACTCTGCCATGGTTCCATTTGTCTCTCTCAAATAATTATCAAAGTGTCTGGGCCATTATTATCCCCAGTTGAACAGTTGTACGACATCTCTCAAATGCTTATCGAAGTGTCTGGGTCACTATTATCCCCGGTTGGACTGTTATGTAACAATGTTATGTGGCAGTTTTGTGATGGTCCCACATAATGTCATCTGATGTGGTAAACCAATACAAGGATTAAGGGCAGGATTGTCAACAAGTGTAATCCCATCACAGCCCTGGAGATGTGAAGGGGGTTTCTTTGGGGCGCAGCCTACAATGCCTTTTATCTTACTCAAGACATTGAGGAGCTGAGTGAGCAGAAGCAAGGAAACCGACTGCTAAAGAAACAAAAACGTGGAGCGCAGTGCCTACTTTGCATCTGGGATGCCAACATTTTCAGGTTCCTAGATCCAAAAGCGGGGAGGTCTGGTGGCATCGTGGTTTCCTACAGAGTTGCTGACCACATACGGGGTCAGCAGTTCCAACCACCAGCTGCTCCTTTTGGAGAAGGATGAGGCTGTCAACTCCTGTCAAGAGTGAGAGTCTCAGAACACCATAGGGGCAGCACTATCCTGGCCCATAGGGTTGCTAGGAGTTCGTGGTTTGCTACCTCTGTGATGGCAGTGAGTTTGGTTTTAAGAGATCCAAGAGAAGACTGACATGAAGACACACAGAGATCTCAAAGAACTGTTGTACCTACAGATGAAGAAAGGAGGCAAGACCATTTTCTCAAAACTGCCAAAGAGAGAAAGCCTTCCTTGAGAGTTACTACTCTCAATTTGGACTTTTAGTCTTCCCAATTTTGTGCGAATAGATTTTTGTTTGTCAACATCGTCCCCTTGGGGTACTTCAGTTATAGAAGCCCTACGTAGCTATGGGACACCCCAATTTGGAGAAACCAAACAGATCAACTCTCTGTCATACACTCGTCAAATTCTTATAAACCAAAGACAAGGAGAGAATTTTGCAAGCATCAAGAAGAAAACAAATAGAACATATCAAGAATTTTTTACAAGCAGTAATGTAGGTTTCCCCCGAGAAACTCTAGACTCTTGAAGGCAATGAATGGCATACATAAAATATTAAACAATTGTTAACCAAGAATTCCTTGCCCAGAAAGGCTATTATTTTAAAAGGATGAGTAGATCAAGATATTCTCAGACAGAAGTTCAGGGAATTTGCCACTACCAGCGTTGCAGGTATTATTCAAACCAAACCTGCTGCCAGGGAGTTGATTTCAACTCAATGCAGTGGGCTAGAACTGTCCCTGTGGGTTTCCTGGGCTGTGACACTTTAGGAGAGCAGAAGGGCTCTTCTTTCTCCCTCAGAGCTTCTGGTGGAGTTGAACTCCTGACTTTGCAGATATCAGCCCAGCCTGTAAGCCACAGAACCACCAGGGATTCTTAAGACTATTAAGGGAGAAATAAATAAATATTGGTTTCTATACTCAGAAATTGTAGGGAGATAAAAATTTCTAATAATTCAGCAACATGAGTCATTGCTAGGTTAAATAATTGATAGTTGCTGCTTTTGCTATGTCCATATGAACTTGATAATTTGTTTTTGTGGGACTTAATTATTGAATTCAACTAGAGAATCATATACCAATAAATGCCTACATTTTAAAAATAGCACATTACCCTGAGCTCACATTACCCTGAGCCCACCATTTGAAAGGACTTCTAAAAAAGCTAAAAGCTAACAAAAATGGTGTTGTGTGTACATCTGTGTGTAAGGAAAATAAAGATCAAAGCTGAAATAAACAAATAGAAGACAAAATAAAAATAATTTTAAAATAGAATTTGGTTATTTGAAACAATAAAGAAAAGAGTCCAAACATTGAGTAGATTAAATAATAGAAAACTAACCAAACAGACAAATAAATATGATACAGGATTGATGGCACAACAATTTACTCAAGGAAGATTATAAGTAGCTAGTGTAAAAAATATATACTCTAGGGCTGAGCCCTGGTGGCATAAGTGGTTGTGTGCAGGACTGCGGCCGGTGGCCTTGGCAGTTCAAATCCAGCAGCGGCTCTCAGGAGCAGCACTGGGTAGCTTCCATGACCACCAGAGGGCAGTGATGCCCCCCCAAAAACAAATATATATATTTATATATATATATATATATTTATAGAGAGAGAGTATATATATATATATATACTCTAATATAATGTAAAATTTAGATGAAATGGACAAATTTCTAAGAAACACAGTACCAACATATATATAAACCTTTCTCTTACAAAAAAAAAAAAAACACAGTACCTACCCAATCTAACATATACAGGTAAAAAATTTTAACTGATCCACTAAAAAGAAATAGAAGTTGTCATTGAGAATAGCCATTAAAAAAAAGTCCCATACCAGTTTTCTAGATTGGAGGATTGTATCAAACATGAAGAATAGAGTTGACACCAACCCTACTCAATCTCTTCACAAACATAAGCTAGGTAGTAAGTCTATTGAGCTATTTCCATAAAGTCAGAATAACCCTGAGACGTAAACTAGGCAAAGATATCACACATACAAAAAAAAGAGAGAAAAGATAATTAATGAAGAAAGAAAAAGAAATTACAATTCAGATTCCTTATTAACATAGATACAAACAATTTGAATAAAATTATAGCTAATGAACTTCAGCATACAAGAAAAGTCATGCAATACAGCTACAAAATTGGCAAAACTTTTGAAAAGCCATCAATGTTGCCCATCACACAAATACAGCAAAAAACATTCAAAAAAAAAACTATCGGCAAAATAAATCAGAAGGGAAAATTCTCAACATAATTACGGGGCATACATTCAAAAAGAAGATGGCTTGTTGATGAAGCTCAAGGACTGCAATTTTTGGATGTAGATTTTTAGCATAAAGAGAACTAGGATTCCCACAACTGAATCAATAGATAACATTATGCTAAATGGAGAAAAGATTGAAGTGGTAAAGATTATCATCTTGCTTGGACCTATAAATAATACGTATGGAGCAGCAGTTAGCAGATCAAAGGATGCATTGCATTAAGTCAATCTGCTGTGCCAGGTTTCTTTGAAGTGTTGATAGCATGGTGTGTACAGTACAGGGCAATCCCTATTACCATAAAGCAGGGTTCCAACAAGTCTTCATGCTTCATCTTTCTTCACTCTCCACTCCTCCCATATTCTGCTTCTATGCTGGATTTGATAATTCACTACAATAACTGTGCAGAACTCACAGACAATTCTCACAATTAAAGTCGTTTATCAGGGAAGTTAATAGGTTACCATGAGTCAGGATCAGCAAATAGTAAAGATACTGTCATTGATTCACAGGAATACCTCTCCTTAGTCAGCAACCAAGCCTTTCCCCAGTACTCAATCTCTCTCCTACATGAGAGATTGGTCTTGGCTTCCAGCCTACTTGTCATTCTGATTCTGTGTCACAGTTCCATAGTCTGGCCAACTCCCACTGCTGCTTCTCTGAGTCTTTGTGACACAGTTTCTGGTGCAACTGATCTTGATGGCCTCTGTCACCTCACACAGAGATCTTGGACGTGCTTGTCTAAGATCCTTGGTGTTTCTCTCTCCACTCTTACTTCAGAGATAATCCTTGGAGTCCTTGGAGTCAGGGATCCTATTTGCGTAGTCCCACTCAATCATTTGGTAGGAGTTCCAAGAACTTGGTTAGAAGAATCTTATTAAGAAATTTCATTCTGCCACATTATGCATAGCCTAAGCCATAGTGTTTTTAATCACCTCATATGCATGTGAAAGTTGGACATTGAAAAAAAAAAGAATTAGTGCCTTTAAATTATAACGCTGGCAAAAAAAATTGTAAGTATCATGGACTAACTAAAGAACAAACAAACCTATCTTGCAAGTACAGTCAGAATACTTCTTAGCAACAGGAGTGGGGAGACTGTCTCACATACTTTGGAAAAGTTATCAGGAGAGACCAGACCCTGGAAAAGGTGGAGGAGAAGAGCAAAAAGAGGAAAACCTTCAAAGAGGCGGATTGATAACGTGATTCTGAAAATGAGCTCAAACAGAGTAAGAATTGTGAAACTGGAGCTCGGCCAGGCACATGGCAGGATCTTATAATTAAAAAATCCCTATTACTCTTCAAATTTTCAGTGTTAAATGTATCAACAACAGATAAAAACAACCTAAATAAAATTTCCATCAATAATACTGGGTGATTTAAGAATAAATATTTGCAACCTATTTGCATTAAATACTTCTCTGCCCTTGAGTTGATTCCAACTCAGAGGAATCCTTTATTTTTGAGGTTTAATCCACGCTGAAGGCTGAAGTCTTTGGTTTTCATCAGTGAGCAGTGCTTCAGCCCTTCTTCACTTCAGTTAACTGTGTATCACACACAGATTATTTATGGGTCTCCAACCCTAGTGATGCATTCTTCTTGATAGAAGCCAGCTTCTCTAACAATATGCTCAGAATAAAAATTGAATAAATATGAAGCAAGGATATGTGGCAGTCCTGACACACACTTTCCCTGATTTTAAACCATTCTGTATTCCCTTATTCCATTTACATAACTGCCTCTTGATCCATGTAGAAATTCCACATAAGCACAAGGAAGTGTTTTGGAATTCCCATTCTTCTCAAGGTTATTTGTAGTTTTTGCTTTGTTTTTTGATCCATAGCCAAATGCTCAGGCATAGTCAATGGAACACAAGTAAACATCTTTCTGGTTTTCTCTGCTTTGAGCCAAACTCAGTCTTACATCAAAAATGATATCTTTTTACCATCATCCTGTTTCTTCAGTTATTTGCTCGCCATAAAGACTGAGTAGATATGGTAAAAGGATACAACCCTAAAATAAAGGTTTCATGGTTTTAAGCCATACAGTATTCTCATCATTTGAATTCTTATCTATTCTGTTTGAATGAATGACACTGTATGTGCAGACTCCACATGAATATAATTAAGTGTTGTGGTACTATTATTTTCAAGGCTAATCATAGATTGTGATGATCCACACAGTTGATTAATTTGTTTGGTCAATAAAATTTTAAAAATTAAAAAAAATCCCTAAAGATTCCACAAGAAAATTGCTGAAACTAATACAAGATGTCAACAATATTGAAGATTAAAAGATAAACACATAAAAATCAGTTTGATTACATGAGGAAAGACTATTCCAATAATAATCATCATAATAATAACCCAATACCACTTGCAATAGCCCTCAACTTTGTAAAACATCTAGGAATTAACCTCCCAGGGATATAAAAGACATACATTATAAATGATAAAATGCTAATACAAAGACTGAAAGAGCTCTACAAACATGTAAGGACATCCCATAGTCATTGATTGGGAGATATAATCTAAGGAAAATGTCAGTTTCTACTTATAGTGATCTATGAATATTATGCAATTCTGATACAAATTGCAAAACATATGTAGATTCATAAAAAGTAAGTAAACCCTGAGTAATCAAAGGAATATTAAAAAAGAGAATAAAGTAGGAGGCCTCACATCCCATGATTTTTTTAAAATATTATACAACTATTTTGGCGGCATTAGCAGATATCCACTAAGCTGCTCACCATTGGTCAGTGGTTTCTCCCATCAGTTGCTCTAAAAGATGATATTATCTGCTCATGTAAGATTTCAAGTTTCAGAAACCCAAAGGAGAAGCTCAACTCTGTTTTATAGAATCAGCTTGATGGCAGTGAATATTTTTCTTTTAGAATTGTGCATCTTAATCAAAAATGCTTGAAGTTCATACAATACAACAGACATAGCCTAAAGGAAGAGAATTGAGAACTCAGAATTAAACTCAGTCATACATGGAAAACAGATTTTCCACAACAGATCAAAGTCCATCGAATGGGAAAGAGTCTCCTTAATAAATGGTGCTGACAAAGATGTATATTCAGTTGCAGAAAAATGAAGCAAGATCTGTACTTCACACTATAAACAACAACTGATTCAAAATGCATCAAACGATGTGTTAGGCTGGATTGACTAGAGAAACAAATGCGGAGACACTCATATATGTGTAAGGAAGAGCTTTATATAATGAAGTAATCGTATATCAAGCAATAATCCCAGCCCAGTCCAACTGAGTTCCTTAAGTCCAATACTAGTCCATAAGTCCCTCTTCAGAGTCATATGTATACATGCAATGAGGTACAATGCAGAAATATCACAGCCTGGTGGGTGAAAAGTCCTGTGGATGCAATGGTGGTGGATGCATCTCTAGGGTTCTGGCAGCAGCCAGAGTTTGCCAGCAAGAAGGTGAAGGCAGAGAGAGAGAGGGAGAGATGAGGTTTCCAGAATTGTCCTTACCAGATGGCCTCATCCAAAAGGAGGTACCATCAGGCTGTGTCCTGATTGATAGGGTAGACTCCACCCCTAAACTTTTATATATCTTTAAGTTGACATGAAATTAAGTAACTACCACAAGGACCAAATGTTAAACCTAAAACCTTAATATTCTTAGAAGAAAGCAAGGGACCACTTATTCTATAAAATTAGGATGAAAAAAAAAGCATAACATATGCAAGTATAGAATAAGATGATTCAGATCTCATCAAGTTGGAAATAAATGCTCATTAAAATCTTTATTAAATGAGCAAATAGATAATCTTTTGAGTAGGAAAGTCATCTTAGAAACAAATCACCCAATAAAGTCTAATCTCTAAAACACAAAGGGCAGAGTAAAACCTCTCGATTGATTTTCCAAGAATGTAATGTTTATGGAAGGCAACTGTCAAATATTCCTACACCTGTCTGAAAGAGTTTAGGCCCAGCTGTGTGATGTCATGTGGCTGGGCCTAGTCTGTGCACAGGTGGACTGGGCTTGTGTCTGGGCATGCTTAGTTTAGTTTGGATCTTTCCCATGGGTGTCTAAGGAGTGCCTGATCTCTTTCCAATCCCATTATTTTGGCGTGGAGAGCTAATGTTTTGTTTAGAAAGACATTTGTCCCTAACTTGCTGATCTGTCTTAGCCACTTCTTGAAAGATGGAACTTTCTACTCTTATTGTAAAGGGTAGAGACCTGGAAATGCTAGTAGAGGATATATCATATTGTATTATTCCTTGTTACAAGTCTGCAACTGCCACCCAATTTTATTAAGCACATGAGCACTTTGCAAAATGTTCGTTTAAGAGCGTTGTGTATCTCAGTGTTCTGTTGATTATCCAGACACAGCCATGGTTAGGGTATGTCCCTGCTCGTTCATAAGTTAATACCCCATTAACTGCTGTTAAGAAGAGTAGCTATTCTACAGCACACTGTGAAGAAGAGCACCTATTATGGCAACTTTCAGCCCACCCAAGTATTACACATGCCTTTCCTTGATTTTTGTTCCATTTGGCTTTTTTATTCGCAACACAGATAGACTTGTTTCTCTTGCTTTTCGACCTTCCTGCTTCACTGCCCAACTCAGAGTTTGAATTCCCTGCCCTTCCCTGAATTAGCATTTCTGCAATCGACCTCTACTGCACACAACAGGGGGACATTCTGCCCTGGTCCAGCATGGCTCCTCTGATGCACTCTCTTTGTTCACAGATCCCATGGGCCTCTACCTGAATCTGTGAACGAGAAAAGGGATTATGGCCAGTGGTTTGCTATTGTGGCTGATGCTGCAAATTCCAGAGTTTTAAAATTTGGATGAATTGAAACCATAACAGGAGTAGGAAACAATTGGGGATCTAAGCTCCAGAATGGACAATTCTGAAGAGGCATAATAGGCTCTTTAATGAGCCTGATGTAGTTTGAAGAGGCCAGATTGGCTTGAGCAGGCCACAGTCTCGGTGTGGGTCAAGAGATTTGGTTGCTCTGCACTTGTTTTCTAAGAGGAAAATTAAGCTTCCAGCAGGGTGTCAACCCCAACTTTTCCCATTCTTTGCCATTTATGTTCACCCACATTTTGAAAATTCAAGTCTATCCTGGCTTCACTTAGTTGGCCATGAGTGAACCAGGAGGACACAGTTTGAAATTTGGGTTGAAAATAAAGGCAGGCTGCTGAAATGCAACTTGTACGTGGTCATAGTACCCATTGACATAACCACCGGAAAGCCATTTCTTCTCCTCTAGTAAGTTTATCTTGATCAATGAGTTTGATTCTGCCATTTTGATTTCTTGATATTTCACTTTGGGACACCTAAGTATTTTTCTGTAAATTTTGCTTTAATTTTTTGCCTTTGCACTAGCTAATCTGATGAGTAAGTCAACAAATCTCTAGGTGTGTGTAGAAAAACAAAGTGTCCGATAAAATGTAAATATGTCATCTTTGAAGGCAGTTTAAAACTTTTTGTGAGAAATTTCATTGTTAATTGTGTTCATCTGCACATTTGTATAAAATCCTGGAAATCACAAACACACACACACACACACACACACACACACACACACCATGCACACCATAAACACATAAGGCTTACAGGTAAAACTGGTGGAGTCTGTTTGGCCTGTAGGTTTTTTTATTGTTACTGTCTGTGGCAGCCACCTAAACTGGTGTCAATTTGAGGATTAAGAGTATGGAGATGGTGTCTAGCCTGTCAATCTGTAGATCGCCTATGAGACCTCTCTGTAGGCATGGCTTTCTCCTCTGAGTATTCTGGGAAATCTGGTACTTCCTTCTTGGAAGCAGGAGATTTTCACTCCATTGGAGACTCTCTACTGATAAGACACAAGGCAGATTCCCTGTGAGACATCCTGAAGGAGAATCCATATGGACCTACCCTAATGGAACCAGACCTCTGAAGCCGGGAGAGACACATAGTGATCCCTGCCAGTGCTGAGATGCTTACAATGTCACTGGATCTGAAGAGTTTCTACCGACTGGCCAGTGACTGTCGTGCATTTGATGTCATTGCATATGTCTTGTGAATCTGAAGAGGACTTTATAGATTGGTATCAGACTTATGGGCTTGGACTGGACTGACTGGGATGTTTGCTCAATGTTCATTTCCTCTTGTATATAAACCTCTCCCTTAAATATACATATGTGTGTTTATTAATTTATTTCTCTCTATCCAGACTAATGCACTGTGCACTTAAAATTAACAGTTACTTCTCATTTATGCTTTGTCTTGACTGTCTCCGCTAAAGTGAGGTGTAACATAGGCTTCGAATTTGGTCTAAAAACTGATTTTTCCAGCTGACCTCCAGAAAGCTAAGCATTTTGCCTTTAGAGGGAATCTTAATAGAAAATCTTTTCCACCCTGAAACTCAGCAAAAACTGAATTATACCCCATCCTATAAGGCTATGAGTTAGCATGAAAACTCATGGTATCCTATATGACAGGATAAAATACCCCTGTGAGTTTCCAAGACTGAAACTCTTTTTATTCCTAGTTTTTTTTTCCTCCAATAATTTCATTGGGGTTCTTACAGGTCTCATAACATTCAATACATCATTTATATCAAGCACAATTGTACATATGTTGCCATCTTCATTTCCAAATATTTTCTACTTGAGCCCTTGGTATAAGCTCCTCTTTCCCCCTCCTTTTTTCCCCTTTAAATTATTCCATTGGGGGCCCACACAACTCCCATCATGATCAACACACACATCAATTGTATGCATACCACATTTGCACACCTGTTGCCATCATCACCCCTAAAACATCCTCCTTCCACTTAGGCCCCCAGTGCCAGCTCCTCATATTTCCCTTTCTCCCCCACCTCCCTCCCCGATGAACCCTTAATAATTTACACATTGTTATTATGTTTTCATATAGCACCCAGCCCTATGTGTCCCTTCACCCCACTACCCTGGGAGCAGCAAGCTACTGCATCTTTCTTGAACTAAGTAGCTGGTGGCTTCAAACTATTGACCTTATGGTTAGCAAACCATTTTTTCACTTTTGTTGTTCTATTGAGTAGATTCCACCCATCCTCATGTAAATGAGTGGCTTTCATCCTGATGACACAATACTTTTGCCAATGTCCAAATAGGCAGATTGCCAAAATTTACCCACAGATGATGTGAGTCTTGACTAACGCATTTTACTTTTTCTGGACCATGAAGAGCTAGGTTTCGGAAAAATGCTCCAGTTCATTTTCCTTTACTTCCTTGCCTACCTCAGTGGGCCTCCTGAGATAGAAGCTGTAGGTTCTGTTAACGGACAGCTGCAGGCTGTAAAACTGCTTAGCTACAGTATGAACTTGGCTGCTAAGCAAGCAGCAGTTCTATTGCTAAGGGCAGCTACCCCGGGTCCTTCTGGTTTGCTGTCATTATGGGCAAGGATATGGGAGTTGTGTCTTTAGCTACTTTTGCTGTTGCTGTGTTTGGAAGTAACAAACTGTCCGAGTCATAAAAAGAGTCTGTTGCTTCTTAACTACCCCATCTCTTCATCTTTTACACATCCTGCTTAGCACAATAACATTGATTTCTTTGTTTTATGGTGGCTTTTATTTATATGTAAACTGGCTAATGTATGTCTAAGCCAAGTTCTAACTGTACTTGACTAATATTTGCAAAGTAATATTCCTGGATTTTCACAGCCACAATATATTTTATCTTTGTGGTTACATGTTTGAATTTTCTCCCAACTTTGTACTCTTGTAAAGTCTGTATTCATGAGCATTTCAAAAGTTATTTTCAAGGTTAAATATTAAAACTAGGCTGAGAGGATTTTATGTTGGTAACATATTGTCAATATGACCTTCACAAGTTTCCATCAAATTTACAAACCTGCCATTGCAAAATGAGCTTATTAAGTTAGCTGAAGGATTTTTTTATTGTCACTGTCCATTTAAAATTTAACAGTTTATTTGGCAGTTATGCTATATCTTGACTGTCTATGCTAAAATGAGGTGTAGCACAGGCTGGGAATTTGGTTTAAATGCTGATCTTTCCAGCTGACCTCCAGGAACCTAAACATTTAAATCTACAAAATATTGGTATTAAGCTAATCTTCATTCTTGTGAGCAACACATGTGAATGAGCACACACATATGTACATATATACAGAGGCATACAAATGCCAACTAGCACCTAAGTCAACCTAACATATCTATGTTAAGGAAAATATAGTGCATAACTTGATATTTCATATAGTAGATAACCTTCTGCTTGTAATTTTGATAGGTAGTTAGTCTTGTGAGAATAAGTGGTTGGCATCTACTATTCTATAAACTTTATAGTGTAAGGCAAATGTTGTTGTCATTGTATGTCTGAGAAAACGTGATTAAGATGTCAGTTTCTGGGACAATGCTGTGTCATCATTGGTTCCTTCCCCATAAGAAACTGATTGTTGGTCTCAGTTTATGGCTTTGAATTCAGTTCTAAGGCTGAAAGTACTACTCAGCCTGTTTTCTTTTGTCAGGCATGATGATGGCTGCAGGAATACAATGATGAGCAAAGTCCTCCCTTTTAAGGAACTTGCATTTTAATTCCACTTGTGCAAACTGGTCCATGTCCACTGTACCAGCCTGGTGAGAGTGAGCTCCGGGGCGGATGATCAAGTCCTTGCAGAATGGGTTAGCTGGAAAGCTCTGCTGTGGGGAACTGGGTAGCCCCTCCTCTCACTTGCAGCAACCCTATGACTGAGTGGTTGTTCACTTCACTAAAATATTTAATACTTTGAGTGGTGTTATTGTTTGATAGTATGTATTCCTTTTCTGGTAAATTTGAAACAGTTTGTTGCTTGCATATGTGATCACAGAATAAGGCTTTAGATAGGATTTCCTTCTGGTGAGATGATAATAAACAACAATTGGAAATATGATTAAATTGAGAAATTACACACAGTCATTTAAGAACACAGCTGTTGCAGAATGAGAAATATTGCTGTAGAGCCAACAGTACATCGCTGTAATGTTTTGGTAAGACATGTAATTGTAATGGAGGAAAATGCTTGGGAGAAAATTGGGAAGTTGGATAATCTTACCAGAGTATCTTTAGGGTTTTTCAAATTGCTTTCCTTGTTTAGCAAACTAAAACATCTTGACTTTTAGTGGAAAATGGAGTAAATCTTTAAAGTGCTATGACAGAATAGCAGACTAGGGGATTTTTTTATGGAAAACATCCAGTTGATATTCAGCATTGTGAATCACAGCAGTAAAATCTATCAGTGACAATTCTATTAGTTTTAGTCAATGCTCATTTATTTTAGTAAATGTAATTTTATAAAAGTTAGTGTGTTATGAATAACGAGTATTGAATATTAATGCCTATGATGGATTGAACAGTGTCCCCCTACAATATGTGCCACCTTAGCTAGACCATGATACTCAGTATCATATAAGCATCCTCCCTTTCTGAGATCTAAGGTAATTATCCTTTCTGTTGTTAACACTAGCTACTATGATGCTAGTGAGGCCACTATGTTAAGATATAATCTATAGGACTTGGTTGCATCTTGAGTTCACCTCTTTTGAGATATGAAAACAATTAAACAAGCAAACAGAGGGAGAGACTTATTTAAACCAAGAAAGAGATTTTTTATGTGAGGCCCCAGAATTGAGAATTTCCTAGATGAAGTGGGACATAGATGGTAAGACACATACAGATCTCCAACGACTCTTGAGACTTGAAAGAACACAAGGATTTTCCTCCATAGCAGACAGAGAATGCCTTCCCCTAGGTCTAGTGGTTTGAATTCAGGCTTCTAGTTTCCTAAACTCTGAGAGACCTCATTTCTGTTTGTTACAGATTCTGTGATATTTCTATTACAGCATCACTAGATAATTAAGAAAATGCTCATGTGGTGAGCATCTATTTTTTAACCCCAAATTAATATTTTTTCTTTATCAGACTTTAAAATAATCCCCTTGTCATCAGTGAGCTGTATGAATATATTATATTACTGTTTGTTAGTTTTTCATCTCTACAGAGAACTGGTGTGTATATGTGTGTGTGTGTGTGTGTGTTGGGCTATATATGTATTAGATTGTAAGATGATATATATAGCTCAATTATTATGGACTCAGAAACTAATATTTAAGTGATTAAAGGCCTACATGAATTCATTCTACAGAGCTTGGTGCTTTGTGTTTGTTATCCCACTGAGAGGACACCTCTCGGTGCAATGTCTAAGCACTGGGCTGCTGATTGAAAAGTAAGCACTCCCAACTGGGTCCCTAGTAGGAAAAACCTGTGATCATTTCTTATCAAACTTTCAGCCAATGAACACCTAGGCACACGGGGTCTCTGTGAGTCAGAATTGACTTGAAAACACACAACAACAGCAGCATTTCCATTCGGTTGAATTATTGTCCTTAGGGATATCAGAGGTTTGATTTGGGGATATATCTTACCACCCATCGCCAATGTAGTTCTAATATGTCTGTCGTCTGATCATCTATGTCTTATTCCAGAAGAGTTTACAGCAAGATCAATGTTAAAACTAATTCTTAGCTATTTGTCAACCTGTCTCTTTCAATGATGTATATGTATAGTTAATTGAAAATACTTCTAAAGAATTTTTAAATTCTAGAAAGTAATGAAGCCACCTTACTCAAGGAGCATGCCCTTTGCTGTCATTTCTATTCTTCTTGGTCTGCGTTTTCAGTATTTAAATGGAAATTAATTTGAAAAATTACCTCACATTAAGCATTTTAACCAGCCTTAGCACATTGGCACTGGGTCAATTCCAACTCAGTGTTGTTATTGTTGTTGTTGTTGCTGTTATTCAGTACATCTACATTTTTCCAAATTACAGTGACCCGGTGCAAAACAAAACTAAACATTGCCCGGACATGCATCATCTTCACAATTACTGTTACATGAGTGTTCATTGTCACAGCTCCACATCATCGAGGAGCTCACTTACCAAGGACGATGTCCTTGTCCAAGACCCATCCATCAAATGTGAGAGCCAAACCCCCACCATCTTTGAGTCTAAGGAACATTATTGCTGTCCTTTTGCCACACCTATTTGCTTCTTCTTTTGGAAATAGATAGTAAGTTTCATTCTCGTTGCTGACACCAGAGTTTAAAGCCATCAATTCCCTTTTGCTAGTCCTTATGTGACTGAGCAGAGAAAAAAATGTAATCTTTACAAAAGCTGAATGCCACACTTTTCTTCTATGCAGTAGCTGAAGTATTCCAATAGACCAGACTTGACCTGGTCCTGGTCCTGGATGGGGCCACCTTTCGGGGATGTGAGAGTCACAAATATGTAAAGAGAATCAAAATTTGAAGTTATAACAAAATTAGCCATGCATGATACAGTGTGTAAGGATGCAAAATTGTGCTGTGCCCTCAGACCAAGGACTAAGGCAAACATCCTCTCCTCCTGTCACATGGGCTGAATCAGCTATTTGAGTGTCAAAAGTGAAACCCCTCAAAAGTCAAACTCACTGGCTTCTGGTCAATGCTGACCCATAAAGGCCATCACCTTGCGAGTCTCTGAGACTGTCAGGGATTGCAGGAGTAGAAAGCCCAGTCTTTCTCCAGTGGGGCTGTTGGTGGTTTCGAACTGCTAGCCACATGGATCACAGTTCAACTTGTAGCCACTATACCACCAAGTGTGGATCAATTTTCCAAGTGCAATAAACTTTAACTGATGGCAGCATAGTGCTAGAATCTCAATTCTCCTTCATCGTCATCAGTTAATGCATCCACATAATTTCTGTGTCTTTCTTCTTTGAGATTTTTTTCAGGTCTATCAGTCAATACAAAATCAACTACCTAACAGAGATTTCACCTCCTAGGTTCCCTTGCGACCTGGTGTTAACAGAAATCCCAACGACAGTTAAGCAGTGTGACTTCTTTTTCTAAGATAAACCGTATGGCACCAATGATTGTTATAATAATGGCATTAAACCTTTTAACTCTGTTCTTTGGACTTTATAAAAATATTCTAAAATCTTATTGGCAAGCACTGAAGAAAGGAAGAAAATCTTGTGGACCATGAAGGGATGTGTTCCATTTGAAGGTTGTCAGCACCATCTGGTAAATCATCTGCATTTAGGAGAACTGAACTCTAAGCAGAGATCACAAATGTTGGACTATGCCTTTGAAAATAATACAACTTTAAAATATAAATCTGATCAAAGTACAATTTTATCAAACTTTTGATTTCTCAATTAATCACTGCTATAGCTGACAGTTAAAATATTAGTGTATGATGAACTAGGTTATTTTGACATGCTGATATGATTTTCAGCCTCTATTCTAATTTAACAATAAAGCAATTGATGCTTTAAGGCCCCAATGTATGCATGTAAGTCTGAACCAAAACACTAAGGAATTTGTGACATGGTATGTAAAACCTTATCCTCTGGTTGGAGGACACTGAAGACCCACAAATCTCAGTAACAATCTGTGGTAGAACATTGATTAACAATCATGAAGGAATGAGTTTATCCTGGTTGCATGCAGAAGACCCTCAAAAATGAGAAGGACTAATCTTACTAGTCATTTATTTTATTTTTTTATGTTAGTATAACATATGTAATAAAAAATAACTGTATTTTTATAAGCACATTAAGACTTTTTAAATATTTGTGCAAATCTCCAATATCTAGCATTAAAAAACAAATAAGCAGATGAACCCCATCACACCAGGGCAAAACACTAAGGATGTGCCACAGAACAGCAAAGGGAGCAAAGCAATGACTGGGAATGATAGAAATGTTCCTATGTCTAGGAACATACCAAGAATAGACTTTGGGGTCAAAGAGTGGCACCCATTAGACTCCATTGGAAAACACTCCTGAAGGTCAATAAACAGACCTGAAACTGTTTCTGTGCTTTTCTTTTATGTCACTGGTTTTATTGTTGTTGTTTTCTTTTCTCTTTTCTTCTTGTTTTCCTCCCTGGGGCATGGACAACAGCAAAGTGGGTGAAGGGAAACATCGAAGAGTGAAAGACATGGGAAAATATATATAAATTATCAAGGTTTCATGAGGAAGGGAAGGTGGTAGGGGGTTGGGGGTATTGTGCTAATACCAAAGGCTCAAGTAGAAAGAGAATGTATTGAGAATGATGATGGCAACATATGTAAAAGTGTGTTTGACACAATGGTTGCATGTATGAATTGTGATGAGAGCTGTACAAGCCCCCAATAAAATTATTTGAAAAAAATGAAAGGAAAAAAGAGATGGATTTTAATTTGTGTTACTATATTTGATCTTGCAATATCATATACTCTAAATCCAATGGAAAACTTCACTATGCATTTTAAGGCATAAATTAAAGAAATAATGTGTAGCATTATGAAAAAATTTTGTTCATTAACCCCAGAAAATCTACCAATTATTACGTCTGAGTTGTCCTAGTGATTGAAAATGATGCTTACATTCAAGATTCAGTGATAATGCAACTAGACATCAATCTTTTAAAATAAAATAAACATTATTTATATTTTAAAATTAAATTTCATTTTTCTTGGATCCACAGAAAACCCCAAGGAAGCAGCAGTTAAGAAATCAGTGTATTATGTGAAGAAATTTTGGGAAACTGAAGAAAAATGGTTGCATTTCAGTTATGGTGTTGACTAAGGATCTAGAATATACCATGGATTGCCAGAAGAATGAACACATCTGTCTTGGAAGAAGCAGAGCTAGAATGCTCCTGTGAAGAGAGGATGGTGAGAAATCAGTTTCTGGACAAAGAGGCTGTATGGAGAAAAGTTATGGGAAGGTTTGGGTTAAGGCTTTAGCCCTTACAAAAAGGCATGATGACCTAAGGTTTTCCCCTTTATTTTGTTCTTGGACACCTGGCCAGTGTTCTGGGACAAAATAGGAGGATGTTATTGAAATATCCAAGAGACTCTGGTGGCGCATATACTGTCCTGGGCCTGTGGCCAAGGTCTGGGCATAGTTATGTAAGTTACAGATGCTATGGTAGCCATGCAAGACCTGGGCAAATAGCCATCTTTGTCTGAACACTGATAAAAAGACAGGCCATGCCTGATAGAAGCATAGAATCTTAGGTGCGTAGAAGCTTAGACGCTTAGAGGCTTAGACGCTTAGCTTAGAAGCAGTACAAGCAGAAGCAGAATGCTTAGAAAGTAGCAGAAGCAGTTTAGAGGCAGCAGAAGCTACACTCCATGTAGCTTGAATGAACTCTCGTCTTCCTCCAGCTGTAAGACAGCAATGCAGACTCCCATTTTACTCCTGCTGTAAGACTGAACACCTAGTGGTAAAGTTGTTGCTAATCCTAGTATCCTTACTTTGTTTCTCTATCTTGTATTCATTTCTCTAAATAAACTATATTTCTTTATACGTATAGTTGTGATTTGTGCTTGCTAACGTTCTTGCTGCGGATCCCAATACCTATTACATAAAAGTCTGTGCACGGCAGACGGCAAAAGAGTAAACGAAACTCTTGCTGTTACAGAGGCGATCCTTGGTAAAAGGGAGAGACCCACAATGACATGGATTGCATCCATTGACTGAAGCAATGAAAGCAAGCAGAGAGTGTAAGCAAGTGAAGCCAGCGTTGATTATATAGTACCGAAAGTGTTCAGAGTTGGAATAACTGCCTTAGAACCACAACTATACTTGAATATATTCTTCAATGTAATCAACCTCTTAGAGTGATTGTCGACCTTCAAAGAAGAAACAAAGGCATGATCTCAACAATTCTATAATGAGCCAGGGCTCTGGACTCCCAATGTGCATTTCAGTTTGAAAATGCCATTCAGGTGAGCCAGCTGAAATGGAACTCTCCCACTTTTGACACTGATGGGTTCAAAATAAAATGGAAAACCATGGGCATATCTTGAATTGGAACTCTATTAAAAAGACATTAAATTGTTATTTCATGTTTTTAAAATAGACTTTTTTAGAACAACTTTTGGTTAATGAAAAATTGTGTAGGATTTATAGAATTCTCATTTATCTGTCTTCCCTGCTGCATATTGTTTCTGAAACTAACAATGTATTGGTGTGGTATGCTTAATATTTATTATAATAATTATTATGATACATTATTTATTCAGTAAAGTCCATAGTTTATATATTAAGGTTTACTCTGTTATACAGCTCTATGGAGTTTTATAAATGCTTAGTATCATCTATTTGCCATTTCTTTACCATAGTGTCATTGCTTTATTTTCAGTATATAATTTCTATGCTAACAAGGAGTGTTCAAGTTTTAGTAAATGTACAAAATGCCCTACATACATGATCACTTTTGTCATGTAAATCAGATATAGATCTTAGAAGGAAGACATCAATATATCTTTAAGGACAATATGCCTATTTTAATTACAGATGGGTCCATTCTGTACACACAGGCCTATTTTAAATTTCTTTTTGTGTGTGAGAAAATAAAGTGCTTTATATTTAACAATTAATTTTGCCATCTGGGACAATGTGCATACACGCATCTGAACACCTCCTGTTGACAGTTTGTGGTTACTAATTGCTGTCAAGTTGGTATTAAGTCATAACGATGTATGCACAGCAGAGTGAAGGACTGCCTAGTCCTGTGGACAAGTAAGTTTTTGTACACTTTCTCTTCATTTCCTGTTAAATATATGTTTCTTGATTTTAGATTAACCTTTAAATATGGGGCTTTCCCCTTTGTTTTGACATCAGTAAGGAATGAGTTGCATTGTGCTCTTTTTTCTAAAGATACAAGGTGGGGTTTGTGGGTTCTAAAAGTTTGTGGGAGAATCCTCTCTTACCAAAGTTGAGAGATGTGAGTAGTCTTGTGATCAGATGGAGATCATTGTAAAGTGGAGTGTGACAGACATAATTAAGTAAAAGGGTAATTATTTTATCATTTCATCTCCCTTTTGACCCCTTTTAAATTTGTTCTAGTGTTTAGTATGTTCTGCTTTCTTATCTAATGAGGTTTCATGCATCTTACTTTGTTATTTCTGTTAGTTCTTTTTCAACTTATTTCTCTATATGAAATCTGCAAAGGTAACTCTACAGACTCTAATGGTTCCTTGGGGTGTGGCAGAGGAGGTTGGGGGGGTGGTGTGGAGAGCTAATAATGACAAGTACAAGAATGAAGAAACTTGTTCTCAAACTTGATTGTGGTGATTCTTATAGAACTCTTCTTGATATGATTAAACTACCAAATCATATATGATATATGAATTACAGGCCAATAAAATTGTTTTAAAAGAAAGTATACAATTAGATGGAGGATATGTCAGAATTTCAACCTTGTGTGCATTTATCTTTGACATTTTCTCTTTTATAAAAAAATCATTTTACTGGGGGCTCGTACAACTTTTATCACAATCCATCCATCCATTCATTGTGACAAGCACATTGGTACATTTGTTGCCATGATCATTCTCAAAACATTTTCTTTCTACTTGAGCCCTTGGTATCAGTTAAACATCTTTTTTGGGGGGGAGGGGGGGCGGCGCATCACTGCCTCTGGTGGTCGTGGGAGCTACCCAACGCTGCTCCTGAGAGCAGCTGGATTTGAACCGCCAAGCCGGCGGGCCGCAGTTCCGCACTCAACCACTTACAACACCGGGTTCAGCCCTAAACATCTTTTTTAACAATTAAGAATCATGCATGAGTAAACCACTTACTAAATATGGAGGAAGATCAATTGATTTTAGCATATACTATTCCAAAAATATTTTCAAAATTCTTTCAGACTATACATTGAAATTAATCTTCAGAAAGTGCCATTTACTGAATTCAGTTGTAGTATCAAATATGGCAATTTACGGAGATCCCAAAAGGGCTACTGAACTGGGTTTCGCCTTTGCCACTCCTTACCTAGATGGAGCTGATTTTCTTCATATTCAAAGATGAAAACATTTTACAAGGGACCAAATGCTACTGCAAATACAAAAATATGTTGATGTTTCATTAAATCTAATATGAAATAAATTTATAAAAATGTCTACTAATAACAATCCCTTTAATGAATTGTTCTTCAATGAATTCTTTTGGAAAATATACTAGTTTTGGGAAAATATTATCAATAATATCCAATAATATACATGGAGTTGTTATTTATAAATTAGTTAAATGTGTGTGTCAAGTTTCTAAAATTTAATTTCTAATAATAATATTGTTATAACTCAGATAAACAACTCTTTGAGATATATTTTAAGACTGAAAAAAATATTTTGCCTCTATCAATTCTAATCATGCTTATCTTTGACTCTTAACTTCCAAACATAAGCTGCCAGGTACTGCCCGAGGAGAACCGTGAGGCTTGCTCATCTGGAACCTGGCCTTTGTTATAATTTTGAGCTTTTTTGATATTTTTGGCATGATCTGGGTTTCTGACAGGCTGCTTGAGAGGCAAAGGGCATTGGGGACAAGAGAGCGGAGAGTCTGGCCAAGGAATGGCTGTGAGAGACAGGTGGGACCCCTGAGACTATGGCACTTGGATATGCTTCCATCCTGGAACCAAGCTCACCCTACTGACTCCATTGTAACCAAACAATAGACATAGCAGTTTAGCAATAAAAATAGGAAGTCATGTACTCTTTTTAACAACCAACTATATTGAACCATCAAGGCAACATTTGCTCAAGGGTAAAGCTTAGAAGGCAGAACAGGATAGGAAAGAAAGATATTATAAATGGCAAGCATGGTGGTAGTAGAGTGCTGTTGCATTATGAACTTTAGATCAAATATCATGAATCAAACTGCATATGAAATATTTAATGGGAAATGGATTGGTGCTGTAATTTTTCACCCAAATAACAATAAAAAATGTTAAGCTAACTTTCCTCTTCTAAACTTTTCGCCCCAGAATACAAATGCTTCATATCTATTTCTCTAATAAATAGAGAAATAACTGCCCCTTGTTTCTGAGTTTTCTTCTTTAACTCTTTTCCTCACATGAGTTAGCTTCTTGAGTCGTTACCACCCCCTAAAATCCAGCTTGGATTCCTAGACTATGTGACGTTCTCAGGCACTCCTTCCCAGATTCGGATTTCAGAGTGCTTTGCTTCCTCTCTGATTAGCCTCAGAGTCTCCTGGACATGGGCTCAATGGACCATTCCATCTACCTGTTGACCATCCACTGGGACACAGCAGAGTCTCTTCATAGCTCCTCCTGAGCTGTAGGCGTAGACTTACACTAAGGTAGTGCCTGCTCATCTGCTTGGATCTCCTCAGTCCTTACACAGATTCTTTCTAAATTCTTTGTCTCTATGAAAGATACTCTGTGCTCTAGTAGCTTTATTCTACAGCTTTACTTCTTTCCCTCCTCTTTACTCTGTGCTTTAATCTTTCTCAATTTTATCAGCTCAAGTTTTCCCTCCTAATTTAATAGTCTCTCCTCTCCATCTTGACACTACTGCCTTGATTTAGACATAAGTTTTCGATGTTCTTCACATCCATTATAGACAGAAAGAAAATCTCTGAGACACCCTCTTTCTATAGCCATTGTTTTTACCTAGACCTTGTCAAAACACCCCCTGCTTCTTGGACCATTCAGGTCACATGTCAGTGTATTTTGTTTCTCTAGTGAAATTACAACCTCCTTGAAGATGACTGGTTGTTTTGTTTTGTTTTTGTTTTACCTTGAAATATCCTTCTGGCTTATAGCCCCCTGAGAAAAGTATATTTCTGTGATTTTGTTAATTATGACATGGTTTTGTATATGCTCCATCAGTAAGTTCCCCATCCCCAGCCATTTCCCATTTTCTGATGGAAGGACTCTATGGCATGTGTTTCCAACTAATAGTAATGTTATTCTCTATTCCACTTGGATTTTTGAAGAATTATATCTGATACATATATAGACTCTCTCACATAATATGATATCTGGTATATTGTTCATAAAAACATAAAAAAGAAAATTATTTCTTTTTAATTTTTCTTCTCTGGTTTCATGGTTATTTGCTCTCCCCAGAGACCTCTCTGCTCTCTCGTGATGGTACTGCGTTCTCAGGTCTCTCCTTTCCTTCAGGACTGTTTATCTGCACTCTCTTCAGGACTTTTCCTTGGACCATGGTGAGGTTTCTGGTTGTCTTCTCCAGGATATGGCTACCACCAAGGGTTTTTCTGATCCTTCCAGCTTCACAGAACTGTTTGGAAAGGACCTATTATTTGAAGTCTATCTGTGGACATTCTGTACCCTTTTCTTTCTTATTGAGATGTTTTCCTTCTTCCTCTCTCCGGCTTTCACAGTTGATGCTTAACATTCCTTTCTAATGAAAACATAAACATTTCCATATTTGATCTCTTTCAATCTCTTTTTTTTGAGGGGGGGGCATGACTGCCCTCTCTTGGGAGTGGGAGGCCCAACCTTGCTCCTAGAGAGCTGCTGCTGGATTCGAACCACCAAGTCAGTGAGCTGCAGTCCCACACTCAACCACTACACCACCGGGACTCAGCCCCCTTTCAATCTTACAACAAATAAAACTCCTTTCTCAATCATGGTGTTTCCACTGCTTCCTTCAGGAACATCTTTTCTTAGATAACCCTTATCTTATTTTCTTTTCTTTTTTACCCTCATTCTCTATCCATCTCCTTATTATTTTGGAGAGAAGTACTTTGAGTTAGGAGTCTATAGAGAAACAAAAATCTGACCACTTGTTTTATATATATATATATATATATATATGTATATATATATAAGTTTATGCAGCAAGAGGGAGTATAACACTTAATTTGTCCACAAAGGAATACAGCGGGCTCAGTTCAACTCAATTATGTGGAACAGTTAATATACTAGAAGTCCTTCAACTCATGCTGCAAGGTCCAAAGTCAAGGAATCTGACAGCAGAGTCCTCCCTCAGGGAAGGTAAGCAGAGTTTGCCGACAGGCAGCAAAAAGCAGGGTGGGTCAGTAACAGTCAGTAACTCAGAAGCTTAGCAAAGCAGGCCAGGATGGAATATTGAACTCAAACAATGTAAGATGACAGGATCCATAAGCCTCAAACTCAAGTAAAATATGCACAGTGTGGCAAAAAGTTCTTGAAGGAACATCAAGCTCTAGTAACATGATCCATGGGTTGGCTTGGCCGACTGGAAGTGTAACTCACAGGTTGAGGCAGAGAACTAGCTAAAGGAGCTGCATGCTGGCTGTTCCAATCAACAGAGAGCAAGGGAGATGGGGGCAGACTTTGCTGAGCCATTTATCTTGCTGCCCTCCAATCAAACTGCTACCTGATTAATCCCACATGTTCCTATCGGCCAGGTTGGTACAATAAACCTAACGATCACATGCTCTCATAAGAAATTCCTGTCACCCCTAAGCAAAAACACTTGAATTCCATTGAGTTGATATTGACCCACAGTGACCCAGTATATGAGACTTTAAATCTTTACAGGAGTAGGAAACCTCCTTTTTCTCCCTTGAAGAAGTTGGTGGTTTTGAACCAACTTGAGGATAACGCTCAATGCCTACCCAACAAAGGCAATGCAAATCTCTTGTAGCCTAGTCAATTTTAATCCATAGTAACCCCATATATTACAGAGTAGAACTGTTTTTGGTAGGGTCTTCATAGTAGGGATTTTTAGTAGGGTGTTTTTAGTTGGGTATAAGGCTTTTCTTAGCTGAAAGTTTTATGGAAGCATATCACCAAATCTTTCTTCCATAAGTCTTTAGGCTAATAGCCAACTGTAAACTTCCAAGAGACCTATATCTATAGAATGAGAAAGGAGAGCAGCGCTGTGAGTAGTTGGGAAGCAAAGACATCATGCGTTAGCCTTATTTTGCTAATTATAAGGACAGACTTACTTAAACTGCATCCTGTCCTCTATTAATCTTCCTTATTTGAAGGTCAAGAGAGAGAAATTGCTCACTCTCTAAATTAAGCCTCTTAGAAAACACAGACATGAACTACATCAAAAATATATATCTTAATAAAACAAAGTATAGGCAACCCTCAATAGAAAAGGAAGTAGAAAAGATTTAAAAACCTGGGCCAAATTTAAAATGGGTAAAAAGAGAAATCAAATGACAAAGTGTTAAATCATTGTATTTTCAATGATTCACTTTGCAATGTCCTCTGCAAGGGTCTTCATATTCCTCATCCTTGGTCAGAGGGGATTCACCCTTGCACTCCCTCCACCCCACCCTCTCTCCAAACCTCCATCAGCTCCAATCCAACCACCGGGCTGAAAAGGCTCAACCATCTTGGTCTCCCCACATCCCCAGCTCCCCTCTGCACTAGTAAACCCTCTCCAGTCCATCTGGATTTTGGGGTAGAGTTGGGACCATGATGGTTGAGGGGGAGAAAGGCTTCAGGAACTAGAGGAAATTTGTATGCATCATCACTTCCCGGCTGCCCCTTGACTGGTCTATCTCCTCCCCATGACTCCCCTGTAAAGCGGTGACCAATTACCCACCATCCTGTTCTCCCCCTCATTCGTAATGATGAGATTCTTGTTCTTTGATACTCGATACCTGCTTTATTTTATTATTGTTGTTAGGTTTTTCTGGTATGTTTTTGCTTTCATCTCTTATTATTGCTTTTGCATGTTTTTCTGTATACAAAATCTAGTGTAGGTACATTGTTAGAGACAATAACTGAACTAATAGTTTCTTAGTGGCAGAAGAAGTTGGAGGGGAACTGGGAGTTAATAACAACAAGAACAAGAAAGAAGAAAATGTTCTAAAATTGTCTCTGGTAATGATCATAGCACTCATAACCGTTGAATTGCATGTTATATGGATTATGTGCTAATAAAATTTTTGTTTAAAATGAAAAAAATAGAAATATATATATATATATATATATATATATTTCTGAAATATGGCAGCTTACCAATAGAGTTGCAATACCTCTTGTGCCCTCAGTTTTGATCATGTCTGGATTTGTACATAGCTCACAGGTGTGGAAACGATCTTATTACTTGAAGTTGTTCAAGTAACATCCTTGAAACTATATAAATACTTAGGAACTTCCAAACAAAGCAGCCAAGCCCAGTAGCAATCATTTTTGTGCTATGAACAAGCTTTCTAATCATTCTGTAATCACTGAGAATACTACCATAGTTTAATGTAGATTATCTTTAGACAATACTGTACATACTGATCACGAACTAAGTGATGACCAAGGTTAGTGTTTTAGTAGTTGTTTAAACCACAATGAAAAGTGTATCTTCTTGCTGCTGATTTGCTTAGAATTAATTGTGGCCTCAATTCATTTTCCTTTTTATTTCTCCTAAGTGCTTGCTTGTGTGTTTAACTGCTACTTCTTGTAATTTGTAATTATTTGGTTGTTCCCAGGAACAACTTCCACTGCAGTAGGTTGGTAAGACTTAAACTTTTAAACTGCCTTGAAAGTCTTCTTTAAAATATCTCTGTGAAAATCATCATCATGATCAAAAATTGGCAAGGGAAGCTACAGGGTGCCTAACTATGTTCACAGGTTGGTGAGCTGGGAAACTGTGAGGCCCGAGGCAGTTGGAGGAGTCACTCTGGAACTCAGCCGAGCCTTAGGATGTGCTGTTTCACTGTGAAGCCATTTAAGCGGATTAGGGGCTGTGAGTCTGATGAACAGAGAGAATTCCCGTTATGTGTATGTCTTAGATCATCTAAAATCCTGGAGTAAAATTGAAGATCTCTTCTTGTGCCTCAGATGTGTTTTCTCTACTTAGAATCCCCTTTTCTGAAAGAGAGTGATTTAGAGTGGCAATTGGCCATGGAACAGTGAGGGTCAGACAAAGGAAGGCCGACAGCCAGATCAAGGCTCCTCTTCTCTGGGGGTTTGGGCAGTGGTGGGGACTGAAGCCTTGTCAGGCTGCTTATCACCGGTGCCAGCTGGAAACTCAGTGTCCTTTCTGAACTGTTCAGAGAGAAGGAAGGTTCTGAAGAGTAGATGACAGCATTCAGGATCAAAGAGGATCCTTTGCAGGGCACTTCTTCATGTGGAAGAAATTTACATTAAAACTAATCTTGCTGATTTCTCTGCCGCTGGGAGGGCTAAGTCCTGGTGACTATGTATATGGGGTGTGTGAGTGTACACGCGTGAGTGCATGCATGTGCACAGGTTTATTTCAGAAATTATACCCAGAAGAATCTTGGTAGCCACTCAGTAAGGGAAATGGAGTTATCAGACTGTAAGAGTTATTTTTTAACATTGCCCCTATACAGTTGTTGACTGGGAGGGTACTGTGTGTTTATTCCCCCCCATCATAAAAATATTTCTAGATCTATTTGTAGGACGATGTATTGAATGTTGTAAGAGCCCCAAATAAAATCTATATTTAAAAAAAATAGGGGGGAGGGGGATAGTCAGAGGATGAAATGAGACTTGTTTGGAGGTTCTAGCAGGGGAGTGCAGCTACTCGTATACCCTGACCGAAGGACAGTCCTCCTTCTATCTGGGGAAGGTCGTCCTCTTCAACCAAGCACGCAGCTTCGGGAGGGACACCCATAGAGTGGTGAGGGAGGAAGGGGACACCTGCCTAGCCAGCCAGATCCGCCGAATCAACCCTGGCCATCAATGGAGTGACTGTTGTCGCAGCCAGATTGCCCTCACATCCGCAGAGGATGAAATGGAACGCATTTAATAAAATATCATTCACACAAAGGGAAAAAAAGGATAAATAATTACTTTGAGAAGAGCTCCATCTGAACTATTACACTATTATTGAAGTAAGAATAAATATCAAATTTGTGGTGGAGATTGAACTTGTGAAATCACTGATACTTTATGAAAAGTTTATGAGGATAATGGTAGCAACTCATTTTCAAAAGGAACAAAATTATGTTGGATATGTAGTCCCCATTTATCTTGTTCCTGACCTACTTGAAAAGGGTGTATGTAGGTTAACAGCATAAAAACACCCAAGAATATAGACTTCTCTATTGGTTCACCTTACACCATTGTGAATGAAAAATTAAAGTTGATAAAGGTTTCTGTTCAGTGCTGCCAAAACCATGGCATCCAGCAGCAGAAAAGGAGAGTTTTTGATGGAAATTTTAAACTAATAGATGTGCTCTCTTAATCTTTCCAACTTCTCTACCTCATGTCTTTAAGTTCTACTATCCATTGTAATGGCTACACAGAATCTCACAGACAAAAATTCATGATTAAAGGATTTATTAGGGAACTTAACAAGTTTAATGTCAGCGAGAAATGCTCAGGATAGTTGTTTACTAGGGAATTTTTAAAAGTTACATGGCTGCTAGCAAATGCCCAAAGTTGCACACCTCTCTACTGTGAACTTTAGTCCAAAGGTATTTAGATTAAGCTCTGTGTGTGAGCAAATCCAGCTTCCCCAATTAAGTTCCCAGAGGCATCTCACTTCAAAAATCAGCCTTTTGCACAAAATCACTCATCTTTACTTGTTCTGTGGTTTTGGAAGTCCACTACTCTGTTCCATGCACTGGGTTCTGGTTTTGCTGCTGCTGTTCTTCTGATGGGATAGCTATCACCTGAATCCAGGATGCTCACTGTGAAGGGATCCTGGGACCAGAGGACACCTGCCACTCCTGGCCCTTGTTAGGAAAGAGATCATTCCTGCTTCTTCGAAGGCTCCTTTTTTATATACAGCAAGTTGGCACTCCAGGGACCCTGTTCACAATTACTTACAGGTGAATTAGGAGTAAGAAGTAAGAAAGCCATGTAAAGAAGTAAGAAAGTAAAAAGTAAGAAAGCCATGTAAAGAAAGGTTGTTTGGTGAGAGTTAGAGACTTTGGCTAGAAGAGCCACATTAAAAAACTCACTGCCCCCGTGGTCGAGATCCTGGAGTATTTTTTAGGAGAATTGTAGCAGAGGATGACACATGGCTTGACTTCCCATGAATTTTGAACAAAGAAATACAGCTTTGGAAAGCACACATTTTGGGTCTAAATGTTAGACTTGTTCTGCTTATATTTGATGTCTGATTCAAAAAAATGTTACCAGTTTTACCATACTCACTCTAGTTTTTGAGATATAGAATACATGCCATATACTCTCTTCAGTCAGCTGACCCATGAAAAATCATAATATTTAAATGTGTTAGATAACCTGAGGAGGAGGAAGTATACACTGGCTTTATTTAGTCTGTGTTGTATTACATATTTAGATCCGGTTATACTTCACATTGTGTTTTTTCATTCAAAGATATATTTGAACAGTGCAAATTGCATGAACTTGGAATTTTATCCAAGTATCACTTCACCTTTACTAGGAACTAAATAGTTTGAAATTCCAGTTTGTCATATTAAAAAGGTTACAGAAGTAAGAGCCACCAAACAATAAATAAATTGTTCTGATGAGGCTGTGAATAATGTGTTTGACTTTCTGTGAGTAATGTGTTTGATTTACAGCCCAAGAAACCCACAGGAGAAATTCCATTCTGTCCTATGCAACCTCTATGAGTTGCGATCTACTGATGGGTCATGAGTTTGGTGCAGTAAATAGAGATTCAAATGTTTTGAAACTCAACACAAGTTTGTCAAAGTTCAAATCCCATTATTAAAATTAAAATATTCTAGTCTTCCATAAAATTGCATGCATTCTCCATTAGGGTACCGAAATCCTTAAATGAAAAATTATAACTTTTTTAATAAATATGATTAGAATCAGCTTCATCTCTGAAATATGTAAGATAAAATTATCAATATATTAAAAATGTTATACTAGCAGCCTAATTTTCAGTAAGGACAGCACTGAGACAAATTACTAAGGCTGAGATGACATTATCCTAACCTGCTTAGATTAGTGGTAGCATTTTATTTCTGAACACACTGTCTGAGGACAAAGTTTGTCACTCAGAAAGATCTAAATAAAGGCTGAATCTATGTGGAGATGCTGAATGGATTTAGGACTTCCATTACAAACCTAGTACTAAGAAATTTAAGCTCCAATATCTACCATTCTTCCCCACATCTTTCTGTTATCAGAAGAGTGGCAGTCCACAATCTCTCTTTCCCGATGATAAGTTGCACTCTTCCTGCCCTGGCTCCTGCACCACCTCTACTCTGTCTGAGATCAAAGCCATGTCCTTGCACATGACGCATTACCCCAGTGTCTGGAGGTATATAAACTGCCTCATCAGAACAGCAGGGACATGGTGCTGGGCAAGCAGTCTTTTTGCCAACAGTCACAATGATCAAGATATAACTATACACCCCTCTACAGGGGGAAGAACAAGACAAAATATAAGGTAAAGGAGACAGTGTTTGGTGTGATAAATGAAAATAATAGCAATGTACAATCTATCAGAGATATGAGGGTGGGGGAGGGTGGGAAGGGAAGAGCCGCTAAGAAGAATCAATAAAAAGTAAATGTTTCGAATAGATGATCCCTTGAGGACCAGTGGGGAGAGTGATGGTACCAGGAGGGTGGAAGGAAGGTGGAGTAGAAAGGGGGAACCAATTGCAGGGATCTACATATAGCCTCCTCCCTGCAGTATGGACAACAGGGAAGCAAGTGAAGGGACACACTGGACAGTGTATGATATGACAAAATAATGACAATTTGTAAATTATTAAGGGTTCATAGAGGTGGAGGAGTGGGAAGGGATGGGAAATATGGGGAGCTGATACCGGGAGCCTAAATAGAAGGAGGATGTTTTGAGAGTGATGATGACAACAAATGTGCACATATGATCTGCATACAATTGATGTATGTATTGATCATGATAACAGCTCCCTATAAAATTATTTTTTAAAAACTCCTTCCATAACCACCCACCATGTTCCCATCACCATTTCCCCAATTTCTTTCAGGACACAAGGAGTTCCTTTCCAAAGACAAGGTCTCACTTACCATCTGAGATGGAACAAACTATTTTGATGTCATGTCCGAACTCAGATAAAAGCTAGGCTGGCTAAAACTACCAATGACAGACATCCTAGCCCCTGACCTCGGCTTTCTTAGTCCGTGAGCCCCTTAGCTGGTGCTAACACACATTGGGTACTCCAGCCCTCCACAGTCTTTTCCTCTTTGGTTACTTCGCCTCTTGTAGTTTTCCCTCTTCCTGTCTTTCTTTTACTTCCCTTCTTTACATTCTTTCTTTCCCTGGTTTCCATTTTCTTCTGTTTTATCTTTCCCTTCTAGTCTTTTGCTATTTTCATTTTTCATATTTATGCTAACAAAGAGTTCTTGAAAGAAAGTTAATAAAAAGCAATACCATATACAATGGCTGCTGAAATAATGAAATATTTGAGAATAAATTTTGCCCCAGTGGTGTAAGTGGTTGAGTGAGGGACTGCAGCCTGAGGGCTTGGCGGTTCAAATTCAGCTGTTCTCAGAAGCAGCACTGGTTAGCTCCCACAACCAGCAGAGAGCAGTGATGCCCCCAACCTCCCAAAAACCAAGAAAACCTGTTGTGATATTTGGACATACTTGGCTTCTGGCTCTGGACCCTGCATTTGGCTCATCTCTTGCTGAGCTTCAGATTTGGAACTGAATAGCACTAACAACCATGTGAGCTATTTCTTTAGAGTTCATTTCTGTAAAATGTTGGATCACCAAACCCAGGAATATGGTGGAATATGCTCAAAGGAAGAATGTGGGGAAATGGAGCAGAATAACATTTTGGAAGAGTTGGAATTTGAAACATCTTTAACTCCAATTCTTTGGGATTAGTCAGTCTGGTATTAATTCTTCTAAATGGTTATTAACACAGCCACAATTATAAAAAGTCATTTAAGAGGTTTCAAATTAAAAATACTATTTTTGATTAAAGTATTGATGACAAGAAAGAAACAGGGATACAGGCAGAGCCATTGTCAGGGACAGGGAGATTCAGGCTGGATTCAGAAGAGAATTTGAACAAGAAATACCATGGCTGATGACAAATGGATCCTGGCTGAAAACAGAAAATAACACAAAGATACTTACTTGTGTTTTATTGACTATGCCAAGACATTTAACTTTGTGGGCCATAACAAACTATGGTTCACGTTGAGAAGAATGGGACTTTCTGAATATGTCATTGTGCTCAGATAGAATCTTTATGGATCAAGGGGCTGTTGTGTGAAGAGTTTAAGAGAATGCTGCATCATTTAAAATCAGGAAGAGTGGGCTTCAGCGTTGTCTCATGTTTATTCAATATGTAACCTGAACAAATCTGAAAAGAAGAAAATGCAGCATCAGAATTGGAGGAAGACTTATTACCAACCTGTGATATGTGGTTTTGTTGACCTAACCTTGTTTGCTGAATGTGAAGATAACATGAAGTACTTGCTGGTAAAGGTCAAAGATTGTAGCCTTCAGTATGGATTACAACAATGGAAAGAAAATCAAAATCATCATAACTTAATAAACAGGTAGCATCTTAAACTGATAAAAGATCGACTATTTCAAGGACTAAGTCTTGCTTCAGAAGAAGAGATCAAAGGATTCATTGTATTGGGCAAATCTGATGCACAAGACCTCTTTCCAGTGTTGCAATGCAAAATGTTGCTTTGAAGGGTAAGGTACACCTGACCCAGGGCAGTGAAAAACAGGAAGTTAGTCCAGTCTGAAGCCCCCTACAGTGGAGCAAACCAAGAAGGGAACACAACAGAACAGCAAAAGGAGCGAAGAAAAGACACAAAGCTCCTGAAGAGTCCCCCAAATAAACTTCAGGTCAGGAAGGGCAACTCCCAGAATTCCCCCAGGAACAGTGGGGAGACAGTCATAGAGATCAGCACACAGACTTGGAACGATGTGTGTTCTTTTCTCCTTTGAGTCTTTTGTTTTCTTTTTGCTTGGTCTCTGCTATTCTTTGGTTGCCTATTTTATATAAAGACCAACAGCCCTTGAGGGACTGGGGAGAGAAGGAGGTAGAGGAAAGGAGCAGTGATCAAACAACATCACAGATAGAGAACAACTAAGGAATTAAAATCAATAACAACAAGGGCATTGAGATGCTGGGGAGGTTAGAGCAATAGCAATCTCGCTGAGAGGAATTTCTTAGAGGTGCAAACAGGGCAAGCATGATAGTTGAACAGGAGGAAGATGAAAAGAAACAGAGAAACCCTCTAGGAAGCAAAGATATGGGTAGAGGCATAAGCATGGGTGAGTACACATGCTAATCCATTCATTAATAAAATAGAGGTATTTGGCCCATGTTTTATATGGCAATATATTGAGGTTATGGACAGACTGCAGGCCTCTCCTCATACACTCCCTCAATGCAAGAACCCTTTGTTCTAACAAACAAGCGTTCTGTGATACCTACCCTCCCGGCACAATCACTGAAGACAAAATGGGTGCATAAGCAAATATGGTGAAGAAAGGGAATGGTACCTGGCTATCACAAGATATAGTGCCTGGAGTTTAAAAGTTTGAAGTTAAACAAGTGGTCATCTAGCAGAAAAGCAATAGGCCCACATGGAAGAAGCAGACTAGCCTGTGATTATGAGATATCACCAGGACCAGGTAACAGGCATCAGAAGACCCAAAGCAAACAAACAAAAATTAAAAAAAACTATCTTGTTGAGTCTGAGCGGGGTAAAACAGAGATCTAGAACCCATCTGTAGACAATGGGACATTCCCTCACAGAAGGGTCAGAGGAAGGGATTAGTCAATCAGCAGTCAGTAAAACACTGATGAAACACACAATACTTCTCTGATTCCTTGATATTTCCTCACACACAGCCCTACACATTATCATGACCCCAGTCCTGCCTTTCACTGTGGGCTAGGTTGGAGCATGTGCACATGTACAGATAAGATATAAGTTCTCATGACCCTTGGAACTTTGGAATAGGAGTGTGGGTAGATATACCATGAAAGTGGGGGTGGAGGGAGGTAGAGATAGAAAGGGAAGAAGGGAGAAACAATCATGATGATCAGCCTAAAACGGAGCCCTGACCCCCACCCCAGGGAGATGAACCACAGAAACCATGAGGGAAGGAAGACAGTGGTTGGTGTAATATATGAAAATAATAATAATTTATAATTTATCAAGGGGCCATGAGGGTAGGAGCAGCAGGTGGAGCAGTGTATGTGTGCAGAGAGAAGCCAACACCAAGGGCTCAATAGAAAATAATACCATATTTTTCAGATCATAAGATGCACCTGACCATAAGATACACCCAATTTTTGGAGCAGGAAAATAAGGAAAATATATTCTGAACCAAATAGTATCAGTGTACTAAAATGTTCTGGAGGCATGATGCCTTCAGACCCTAAGACACACCCTCATTTTCCCCCACTTGGGGGTAGGCAGGGTACATCTCATGGTACAAAAAACATAGTATCTAGGAAATAATATCAGCATATGTACAAATGTGCTTGATACAATTGGTATATGGATGGTTACAAGAGCTCTAAGAGCCTTCAATAAAATGTTTACAATCAAAGAGTTAAAGACTGTGCAACAGTGATAGTCTATGTGTAGATGCTTGGATAGACAGACAGGCTGAACAGGTGTGGGAGGAAGATTGGTAGTATGTGTATGGATATATCTCTGTACTTGTATATGTGTATTTACCCTTGGTGAAATTTTACGCATGAATTTGTTAAGAGTATTTAGGGGGCAAAGTTATAAAAATCTTTTAGACATAAGCAAACACCTTTAAGGAATGAGTCACTAGCCAATGAGACTTATAACCATTGTCTCTGGGGCTCTTGGGTCAGCTATCATAATATAGTTCAAAAAGATGTTCTATATCTTACTTTGGTGAGTAGCACCTTGGCACTAAAAACTCATGAACAGCTATCTAAAGTTCAACTACTGGTCTCTCCCCATCCTGAGAAATGAAAATTGAAAACCATATGGAAATAATACTAAAAATAAACTAAACAACAAGGCAAGCATCTAGCTCCATAACCTGTGACCAGAAGAACTAGATGGTGCCCGACTGCCACCATCAACTGCTCTGAAAAGGATCATATTCAAAGTTCCTGTATACAGTGCAGGAAAAATGTGTAAAGAAACTCCAAATCCTAAAATAGATCCAGCTTAGTAGTCATATAGAGGGAGATATGAGTGAGACCTCCTGTGAACTTGGATTGGAACCAACCCCATCCTGGTCTCCTGGTTAAAACAATTAACCATTTCATTTCAAATGGATATTATTCTTTACCCTCAGTCAAAGTTCGGAGGTTTAGAAAAGGTGGAGAAATGGAAACAGGAAGTACAGGGCAGAAATGGTGTCTGTGTGATTATAATGCCCGGGTATAAAAAAAATATTTATGAATTGTTGAATAGAAAACTGATCATCTCTAATTCACCTAACTCACAATAACAACTTTAAAAATAAACAAATACATAAAATGTGAGTGATTCTTTCTCCCTGCAGCCTAAAATATTCTCTTGGGTTCAAAATAACTAAAATATGTTTTAAGACACACAAAACCTTTGTTCTGCCTACTGGTGTACCATACTCATCACCCAATAGTTATGTATGTTCTTTTAAATTACATTTCCATTAAAAAATCTAACAGAACAAAAGGTAAACCACTCAAAATGATTTTGTGAATATTTTCAGATCTATATATACGTTGTTATATAGTCACGGAAATGCATGGGTCAGATCTATCCTGCCTTCTGTTTTTTCTTTCTTGAGAGTTTGTAGATAGGTATATAACATTCATAAAATATCCCTTTGTTTACAAGGAATGCCAGCACACATTATTTTTCTAATGTGTGCCTGCATTTGTCAGTAAGACATGGTTATCCTGATCAGCACCTTGCTTTTGTTATGGGAATTAGGTCCGTCGTCTTTACTAAGAGAAAGATATGCTCTGGTGAACACATCAGCCACTACAGTTCACACCCTGCATCCTTGTCTGCACGTCTGTGTCAAGCTTTTAACAGGCTCCCTCGGAACACACAAGATGTTCAAAGCTTCGGTTCCCACTAGATGATGTCAAGGGAGCAAAGGATCATGGGAAGTGTTTACTGAGAGTAGTTCTGGGGCCAGTTTTGGTCCAAGAGACAAGAATCCTGACTCAGAGGGGTTTCTCTGAATTTCTTGCCCCATGAGGAAATCTCTGTGGGCTTTATCTCTGGTCTAGGCCTCTGCTTAGCTGCCCAGGCACACTTTTCTGTTGTAGTATGACTGCTTTCTGTTCATTTAAGATTTATTGGGCTGAGCCCCGGTGGCGTAGTGGTTGTGCACGGGACTGTGGCCCACTGGGACGGAGGTTCAATTCCAGCAGTGGGACTGGGCCTCCTACTCCCACCACCGGAGAGCAGTGATGTCCCCCCAAAAAGAAAAAAAGATTTATTTGTGTTAAGGTAGGAAATTAGTTAAAATTTTCACCTTCAATGTGAATAATACCATTATAATAATCCATGTCCTAATATCATTTACCTTTACGCTATTGATATAAAAAGCCACTTTTGTTTTTCATTCAATTTCCATATATGAAAATGTTGTCAAAATTTTGCTACTCCAGCTTCATTTATTGCACATTCTTACACCATTGACTTGAGATACTATAAACAGAATATTTTTAAATTTTAAGATAGATGTTTAAAAACTATAGATTCTTTTCCTCAGTGAAGGGGAGATGATGTTGCTGGTAACTTTCAGTCATGATGTAGCACAGTGATTAATAGCCCCTTCACTAAAGCTAGCAGGTAATTACCTCAAAGCTGGAGGCAAAGGACTTTATCTCTGTGCCGCGTTTTCTCACCTGAGAAACATGCACATTGAGAGCGACTTCTGAAAAGTCTTAGGTAGATGGAGTGAGGAAATAGTTATAAAGTTCTTAGAATTGTGTCTGGAACACAGTTAAGTGCACGAGTCAGTGTTTTTTGTAGAATTAAAGACCTCGATATGTCTTTGGCAAAGGACACTTTTGGCACCATGGCATTCGCTCTTCTTTCTTATTCTTTCATTTCTGTGGCAGTCACTAATCTGGTGTCAATTTCGGGATTGGTGATAAGCAATGAGACCTCTGTGTGAGCATTGCTTTCTCCTGAGAATTCTGGGAAATCTGGTGGTATTTCACCCTTGGAGGTGAGAGACTCAGTCGGTTCCTTGGAGATGACAAGTCACAAGACTGACTTCCCGTGTGACGTTGCAGCTGACAAGACACATGGCAGCATGCTGACAGACCCTGAGCCCTGGAAACTGGAGGAACCATGAGGAAATCCCTGCCAGCGCTGAGATGCTTCTACTGCCACTGGATACACAAAACTGCATGCACTGGCCTGTGATTGTTCTGGTGTCATTGCACATGCTTTGTGAGTCTGAAGAAGACTTCATAGACTGGTATTGGACATAGGGGCTAATGTCGGACTTATGACCTTGGACTGCACTATGTTGGGATACTTTCTCAAATGTTCCATTCCTCTTGTATATAAACCTCTCCCTTATATACATATGTGTGTTTATGAATTTGTTTCTCTACCCTACCCAGACTAACACAATTTCCATTTAAAAGAACATTATGTCTACCCATTAGAGATTAGTAGCTACAATAAAAAGTGTTTAGTGGTTCTTCAGGTAGTTCCTAAGTATCCCGGATATTTAGAGAAAACATAAGCTGTAAATTTGAACAGAAGATTCCCCAGGCAGGGTGATTGTCTGTGGTTTATGGAGAGGCTCCAAAGTGTTTTTAACTTTTTCTTTGGATTGTATTGGTGTCAAGGAAAAGTTTACACATTTTTTTGCAGCACTTGAATTCCTTTGCACGCTGTCAATCATAATATCATAGTTTATCTGAGTAAGACATCCTGATACCTTCCCCCTAAACATTTAAAACGGCACCATTTTAACTCTGAAGATGCACCTTTCAACAGCGAAAGACTCAAAAGATATTGAGGGGATAAGACGTGATCAAGCTAGTCCTTAAAGGCATTATTGATGTTGTATGAGAAATTTTGTGTTTATTGTTTGCTTATAATTATCTTTTCATTAAAAAGTCATAAGGAAACACTACCAACCATCATTTTAAAAATCTTTTGTGAACATCCTTCCCTTTGATAGTCACCAGGAATAAATTTCGAAGTCAGAGGACTGTGGGATCTGCCCAATTCTTTTCATGATGTACTAAAAATATTTACGTTAGCAGCTGTGATTTGATTGCATATCCAAATTTCCCCATTTCTTTTAACAATGAATCAAGAATAGCAGTATATTATTGATCTCCAGTTCTTCGATGAGTAAAAGGCAGTGCTGATACACATGCCTATATTATCTTTCATTTAGCATATTAATGCATTTCTATGGCACACATTTAATAGCTTCTCTGCAAGGACCTATGAACGCCATTCACTTTTTCCAGACTAGAGAGTTGCTCACAAAATAAAGGGTAGCAAACATATTCTCACTGCTCTTGCAATGCGGATTTATAATGATAAACATATTAAAATGCTGTCTAAAAGTTCTTGCATATTTCTAAAACCTCTTCTTTCTACACACTTGTGATTTTTTTTCTTCCATAGAGCAATGCGGCCCACATATGTGGTAAAGATCTTCCACACACTTTATACCAGAATTGTGTTAATAACCTGTCCTGCTTTTTATAGCCATAGGTTTATTTTAATTTTCAAATTCTATGGCCCATTTTGTTAGCTTTTCAGTAAAAGTATATAACTTGTATTTACTTTTGTTATGAGGTATGGATTTTTGAATAATGTTTCTCCTCCATCACTAGTGACAAAATTCATTATTTTCATATCAGAAAGCATTACTTTGCAACTGTTCTGGGGAAAGAAAACACCAAAGCAAATCAAACTCTATACCCAGAAGTACCAAGTTTCTTGTGTGATGTGGACAAACAATTGGCAGATATTCAAAATACTAGAACCCTTTTAGTGTACTCTCCTACTACATTGGTTGTGTGACCCTGAGAAGGTATTTCTATTATTGAATTTATTGGAAATTTTAATTAAAAGATCATTTCCTTGGGGGTTCTTATAAAAGTCTATACTTAATTGTATCAAGCATATTTGTACATATGTTGCCATCATTGTTTTTTAAACATTTACTTTCTATCTGAACCCTTGGTGACATTGCCTCAAGCTCCCAAATGAAAAGCTGATAAGAATAACATTGATCATCTTAACTCCTGTAGACTGCCAACTAATGTGAGAGTCTCAATGTACCATTCATGTGTAGCTAGATGTATAGTATTCATAATCCACGAACTATTGCTTCTTTCCCATGCTTCATTTTGCATATGATGTTATCTTTGTTAAAAATGTCCTTTCTACACAGATGTAGCTGAAAAGTTTACATTGTTAGTATTCTCCCCTTATGGTGTTTCTTTCCTGGTTGTCTTTTAATCAGTTTCATTAGTCTGTTTATGTTTATATGTGGAGTCTTTGGAGTTACTGAAAAAATTCAAAGTGTGGACAGGAGGTAGTTACACAAAATGTGGTAAGTATAATCTGCTGGGAAACAGAGTACAAGTTAAACACATGCATGACATTTATTTTATAGAAATAAAATATTCCTGGGAACACCTCCATTCTCTCCATTGCATTTCTGGATTTCATCATCTTTTCAATTTTCAATCCAAAATTATCTGTGATGTAACATTGTTTTAAACAACATATTATAACCCAATTTATAAATGGTCTAGCACAATTCATGTTCACATTTTAAAAGTCTTCCATCCAATTATAAGTGAAGTTTGAATGAGCTAGTGCATAAAACTCTCTACCATCGAGTCAATGTTGACTCGTAATGAACCTTCAGGACAGGGTACAACTGTCCCTGAGAGTTTCAGAGAATACAATTCTTTACAAGAGCAGAAATATTCATTTTTCTCCCACAGGGAAGTTGGTGGTTTCAAACAGCTGACCTTCAGGCTAGCAGGCCAATGCGTAACCATTATGCCATACTAGCTATAAAAGAGAAGAGGAAAATCGGTATGAACTGTATGGGTCATCGACAGATGTTGTTAGATAACCTTGAATTCCTTCCAGCTCATACAGACATTGAACAAAGCACTGTTTGACCCTATCCCATCTTCACACTTGTTGCTTTATTGGAACACAATGTCGTAACCACTGCTTTAGTACATCTCTTGAGGGTCTTTCTCTTTTCCATTGTTCCTCTACTAACCAAGTGAGATGTCCTTCTCCAGGTCTGATTCTACCCTGATAAATTCCTAAACTATGTGAGATGAAGTCTCAGCATTCTTGCTTCCAAGGAGTATTTCAACAGTACTTCTTCCAACACAGATTTTTTTTAAATCATTTTACTGGGGGCTCATACAACTCTTACCATGATCAATATATCTATTGTATGCAGATCACATTTATACATTTGTTGTCATCATCATTCTCAAAACATCTTCCTTCCACTTAGACCCTTGGTATCAGCTCCTCACATTTCTCCTCCTTCCTCACTTCCCCTCCCTCATGAAACCTTAATAATCTGCATATTATTATTTTGTCATATTGTACACTGTTTGATGTGTCCCTTCACCCACTTGCCTGTTGTTCATACCCCAGGGAGGAAGTTATATGTACATCACTGCAATTGGTTTCCCCTTTTTCCTCCACCTTCCCTCCACCCTCCTTGTATTACCACTCTCACCACTGATCCTAAAGGGATAAGAACTAGAGCAAGTTGCATATTTCATTGTTGCTACACTGTGCCTTGACTAGTTGGTCTCCTTCCTTGAACCTTTTTATAAGGGGATGTCATGTCACCTACTAAAGGGTTTTGGGTCCCCAATCTGTACTCCCCTTCATTTATAATAATATAATTTTTAGTTCTTTGTTACAAGATGCCTGATCCCATCAACACCTCGTGGTCACACAGGCTGGAGTGCTTCGTCCATGTGGGCTTTGTTGCTTCTGAGCTAGATGATTGCTTGTTTACTTTCAAGCATTTAAGATCCCAGATGGTATATCTTGATAGCTGGGCAACATCAGTTTACTTCACCACATATGCTTAGACACACATTTGTCATCAGTGATCATATCAGGAAGAAGGGCACAGTGTTATGGTTTTTAGTTCTCTGATGCCTAATAAATGATCCCTTCTACAGCCCATGGTCACACTGGCTTGTGGGCTTCTTCCATGTGGGTTTTGTTGTTTCTGAGCTAGATGACTGTTTGTTAACTTTCAAGCCTTTAGGGCGCCAGGTGCTACATCTTTTGATAGCCAGCCACCATCAGCTTTCTTCACCACTTTTGCTTATGCACACATTTGTCTTCAGTGATCATTTTGGGAAGGTGAGCATCATGGAATGCCAATTTAATAGAACAAAGTGTTCTTGCATTGAGGAAGTATTTGAGTGGAGGTGCAATGCCCATCTGTTGTCTTAATACTAACACTGTAAGTATATGCACGTAGATGTATTTCCCAATCATCACATATAAATATGCTTACCTATGCACATGCCTGTATTTAGCCCTCTATAAATGCCCTTTACCACCACCAACTCCAGTTCTTTCCTCTGTTTCCTTTTACTTTCCTCTTGTCCCACTATCATGCTCAGCCTCCATTTTGTTTTCAGTAATTTCTCTCTGTTCAGTAATTTTTTCAGTTTTCAATTTTTTACTGTTTTCAGTAATTTCTCTCTTGATCAATCCATATCCGGTCTCTCACATCTACTTTCTCACTGATTTTGAATCACTTATCCCTTTTGTTCCTTTATCCCTGGGTTGACCAAAACCACCTCCTTTCCCCAACCTCCCCATTCCCCATGTCCTCCGGAACCATCAGTCCCATTGTTTTATCCTCCAGACTGTTCTTCCATCCTTTATATCTAGATAGACTTACAGAGATAATATTATGTACCAAAAAAGAGACTGTAAGATGAAGCAACCAAAGGGGAAAAAAAACAAAAAAAAACCCAATGTCCAGAAAAATTTGTAAACAAGTAAAAATAATAATAACAAGATAAAAACCTATAAATAGTTCAAGGACTGCTTGTTGTCCTCCAGGAGTGTCCTCTGGTTGAGTCTCTTGGGGTGCCACATCCTGGCCCCAAAGCATATCCTTGGCACTCCCTCAGGAACTCCTACATCTGCTGTACATACTTAGTGTTTTGCCATGGTGTGGTAGGGTCAGACAGGGCACAATCCGAATCTTGCTTCTCCATTGTTGTCCCCATAGGGCTTTGGGTCAGCAAGGGATGGTGTGCTTCACAGTGGGGCTGGTCATATGGTCCTCTCTGTGCATTTGATGATCTGAGTGGGGATATTGTCCTCAAGACTTGGTGGGCCAGGATACACGCCACTCTTTCTTCCTTCACCTTCATTTGTTCTCCTGTGCTCTTGTTAGGCATGTCCCTCTCCCCAAGCTGCAGCTTTAGTCCTGTCCTCCAAAGCAAACTTTCCTGGAGGAAGAGGTGTCTGTCCACATAGCTGGGTTTGGGGTTGGGCCCTCAGACCCCTCCACTGGCCCCCTGCTCCATCTGTCATGCTGCATTCATATCCTTTCCCTATGCTCCTTTTGCATTTTTTTTTAAACTCAGCAGACTCATGTTTTACATGTCTATTTTTCTACAGGTAGATATCCTTTTTTTTTTTTCCAGCACCACTTGCTGAAGAGGTCATCTGCTTCCCATTTCATATCTTTTGGGCCCTTATCAAAGATCAGTTGTCTGTATGCTAACAATTTTATTTCTGAGTTTTCAGCTCTTTTCCATTGGTCTGAGTATCTATCATTTTGTCAATACCATATTGTTGTGATCACTGTGGCTGTATAATATGTACTAAAGTCAGGGAAAGCAAGACCTCCCATGGTGTCCTTCTTCTTGAGGAGTTCTTTGCTAACTCTGGACTCCTTCTTTCTCTGTATGAAGTTGATAATCATTTTTTAAATTTCTTTGAAGAAAGATGAGGGTAATTGTATCAGAATTGAATTAAACATATAGTTCCTTGGGTAGTATGAACATCTTTACTATATTGAGTCTTCTAATCCACGAGTTTGGGATATTCTTCCATTGTTGAGGTTACTCTTGGTTTCTTGTAATAATGTTCTATAATTTTCCTCATATAGATCTTTTGTTCTTTTAGTCAAATTTATCCCAAGATATTCCAATTTGTGCTTGGCTATTGTGAAGGGTATCACATTTTTATCTCCTCTTCTGTGGTCTTACCTGATGTGTATAGCAGTCCAATCAACTTCTGATTGTTGATCCTGCCACTCTGCCACACTCCACTTGTGGAGCTTCTGGGATTTTCCAAATATAAAATCATATCATCTGAAAATAATGATAGCTTCACCTCTTCCTTCCCCAGGCATATATCTTTGATGTCTTTTCTTTGTCTTATGCTTTTCGCTAAAACCTCCAATATGATACTAAATAAGAGTGGAGACAAGTGACATCCTTGTCTGGTCCCCCTTTTCAGTGGGATTACTTTATATATTCTCCATTGACTACCATGTTGGCTGTTGGTTTTTCACATATAGTTTGTATTGTCTTGAGGAATTTCCCTTCCATTCCTGTCTTCTCAAGTGTCTTAAACAGGAATTGGTGTTGAATGTTGTCAAATGCTTTTCCACATCTATTGATATTATCATGTGGTTCTTATTATTTTTCAGGTGAATGCCAACAGAATTTTTAGTTTTCTTTCCCCCAAAGTATACTTCTAACCAGTTGATTTTGACACACAGTGACACTCTAAGACTAAGGGTTTCTGAGATTATATATCTTTACAGAAGCAGACATTCTTATCTTTGCAATGTGGTATGGCTGATGGGTATGAATCATCAGCCTTGTTGATAGCAACCCAAATTTAACCCACCATGCTACTTGTTCTCTTTCTTTCTTTCGGCACTCCAGAAAGCATCATCTGAGTTTCTAAAGTAAGACAAGGTAAGAAGAATGAAACATGAGTTCACTTCTAAAAGATAATCGCTGAAACACTTATGAACAACAGTTAAATCTGCTGTACAAGATCACTTTAAAGGGAAAAAGGGCAAAGATATTATGTTGGAAATTAAGGTGTGGCTGACCCGAGCCTTAGTATTTTCAATCACCTCATAAGTAGGTGAAAATGGGGCTATGGATAAGGAATACCAGAGAATTGATATAGTGTTGTCAAAGAATATTAAGCATACCCTGTTGTCATGAATGATATTCTTCAGCACCATAATCCAAATGCATCAGTTCTTCCTTAATCATTGCCCAACTTTTACATACAAATGATGAGCTTGAAAATACCATGGCTTGGGTGAGACATATTTTAATTCTCAAAGTGACATCTTTAAATGAGGTCTTCTGTGTCTTTTGTTGTGAATCTGACTGCTATTTATAAAACTTCCAGAAGATAACTCTTTAGAATTAAATCACCACTTCCTTCTTTGTCTGCTTTAGCCTGGAAGCTCCACTGAAACCTGTTCACTAAGGGTAACCATGCTGGCTTTTGAAATATCTGTGAGATAACTTCCAACATGAAAGGAACATGCATGCTAATTCACTCATTCATTCACTCACTCACTGCCATCCAGTGGATTGCAATCCATAGCAACCATAAAGAACAGAGGAGAACTACACTCTTTAAGTTTCTAAGACTGTAATTGTTTGCAGAAGTAAAAGGGCTCTTATTTCTCCTGCAGAGAAATTGGTGGTTTTGAACTGCTGACCTTGCTATTAGTAGTCCAACATGTAACTATACTACCAAAGAATAGTAATAATAATAAATGGGAAAAATGGAAAAATATATTGCAAAATTGATTTCATATAATTACAAAATAAAAGACATGGAAAAATATCCAGATATAAATATACCAAAATATATTGTATGTTCATAGGGAAAAATTTAAACTTTGAAAATTAAAAAATGATCATACTAAATACAGCTAAAACAAATTGTTTTCTTAAAATTTTTTTAGGTATCACTGCCTCTGGTGGTGGGAGTCGGAGGCCCAGCCTTTGCTCCTGTGAGCTGGAATTGAACCTCCATCCCAGTGGGCCGCAGTCCCACGCACAACCACTAAGCCACTGGGGCTCAGCCTAAAACAAATTCTTAAAGTAGAAGAGTCATATAATAAAAATTGTTTCCTGATAGAGAGACTTGCTGCAGTTAGAGACAATGCAATCAAGGCAAATAAGCAAAGGAAACAATAAAATAATCTATACATGGACATAAAATTATGTATAAACGTTATAAGAAGACTGAAGATCAATAAAAAATATGAACTACTAAAAACTGGTTTTGAATTATTTTATTTTCCATATAAAATACCAGGCCTCTACCTGAAACCAGAGAAAAGTCTGTTTTAGCTACATTACAGATTACATTGACATGGAGAACTAGACTTCAAATGTTTAAACAAGAATAAGAGGAGAATATCCTTATAACTTAGTGTTGGGGAAGATTTCATAGGCTAAGTATGCAAAGCATACAGGAAGTAATTGATATATTTTATTTGTCCCCAATTAAAATTTTTCTAACTATAAAGTCAAGAGCCAAGTCATAAATTGGGAATATCGATACAACCAACAAAGGATTTTAACAAGATGCATTAAAAATTCTTTCAGATATTCATGCATCCTGTATTTCTGCAGATAAAAATTTCAAACATATAAAAATGGTCAAACAATCCTTGAAAGCAAAGGAGCAGCAATATTTAACAGTTTTGTTAGCATGTCATACACATCAGGCTTCTTTCTTTAGATACTTACTGAACTTTTAAGCTAAGCTACAAGGACTTGATCATATATATGGCCACCATGTACATAACACACGGTGAAGCTGTTTCAATGGCTAACTTCGTGCCATGAAATTTCATGAGATCAATGCTTTCCAAACTCAAAAAATAAGCTCACTGCCATGAAGTCAATGCTGACTCACCTCGACTCCCCTGTGTGATTCCAAGACTATAACTGTTTGCATGAGTAGAAAACTCAGTCTTTCTCTTTCAGAGCAGTTGGGGTTTTGAACTGCTGACCACGCAGTTTGCAGACCAGCTCGAAACCACCACACAAGCAGGGTGCTTTCTAGAACATGAAAATGATTTTTAGGTTGGGCTGGGAATAGAAGGCATGAACCCTAGACATCTCTTTCTATTTTGTGTGCTTTCAGCAGCTGGAGCGCAAGATTCTACCTTTGCTGAGAATTAATTGCTCAGTGACAGAGTCTTGCGTAGAAAATGGATTCAGGTTAGCCAGCGATGTATGTCAATATGTTTCTGCATTATTTTTTTTCTCTCTTGTCTGTAGATGAAGTTTCTAAATCCTTTATCAACTTACTCTTGAGTTTGTGTTAATTGGTAAATAGTTTTAACCTGAGGATGATAAGTATCAGTGGATCCCACATTGGGTTTTTTTTTTTTGCCTGTTAATATTTGTTTAATTTTAATTGAATTAATGAAAAATATTAACAAGAAACAGTTACTTATATGGATGATAGCTACAAAAATACAACAGAGTTGTAGCCCTTCACCATGCTTAGTCAATCTATAGGCAGAGCAGATAATCAGAGATGCTGGGTTATGTGAAGAAGAATGCAGGAGCAGCACCGCAGGAAGGTCTACGAACAACCTGTGATATGCAGGGGACACAGGCTTGTAGGAAGTTAGGAGGACAGGCAAAGGTCAAGGACTGCAACCTTCAGTATGGATTACAACTCAATTTAAAGAAAATTAAGATCCTCACACTGGACCAGTAGATAGCATCATGACAAATGGAAATAAATGAAGTTGTCAAGAATTTCATCTTGCTTGAATACACAATCAGTGCTGATTGGGGCAGCAGTTAAGAGACCAGCAGTGCATTGCATTAGATATACCTACTGCACAAGACCTTTTAGAGTGCCTCACACGCGCCACAGTAATGTAAATCACTTCATGCACCTGCGGAGGTGGGACACTGAAGAAGGAAGACTGAAGAAGAGTCAATACATGAAAATTATGGTGCTGGTGAGGAATATTCAAAGGACCATAGACTGCCAGAAGTACAAGCAAAGCTGCCTCAGAAAAAAGTACAACCAGAATGCTAATCAGAGGGAAGGACGGTGAGATTTCACCTCAGGTACATTAAACTAGTTATCCAGAAAGATCAAACCCTTACTCATTCATTTTTTTCAGGGCTTAACCAGAAGATGATTTGTGAGGCTGGCACAGGTCAGGGAGAGACTCATCTGCTGGACATCAGTTTCTATGAGTTGGGCCTGACTCACTGATGCCCGACAACACAGAGACCTTTAAAGAGAAGTAAGACTAATATTTGAATCATTGTTGTAAGGAAATTCCTCACTTTAGTCAATGATGTCATATTGTGAGAATCTTTAATACATCATAAATCTTTGGTTGATAAAATGAGGAATCACGAGAAAGAACTATAAAAGCATAAAAATAGTTCATTATCTGTTTCCCTGGGGTAGAAATGAAGATCCCATCTGTGCCTTTGGCTGTATTGGGAAGGAACCTGAAGAAGGTGAGGTGGCTGAAGCAAGGTGAGCACTTAGTCAATACAATGTTAATGGGCCTGCTTCTGTGGTCAGCAGCTCTTATCAAAAGTCTCGAGCTTAGCAGTTAGATCAGGCAGTGAGTGACAGCACCTCATCAGTGCACACTTTATTCTTCATTGGCATCTCAGGTGTCCTTTGGGAAACACCTCAGCAGCTGTCAACTGAGTTCCCGAGATTTCTGCACTTCCGTCCATCTGGGCAAGACTATAGGCTTACTCACTCTAGAAAGAGAGAAGGATAGAACACCCAGATAGAACCCATCATCTAGCATGAGAGGTAAGTGGCTGAAGAAGTTGTAGAGACCGGCTGCAGTAGGGCAGACAATGTGTAGAAGGTAGACAGGAGAAATGTGGCTTCTGGGTCAGAGGACCTGGGCCCGAGAGAAGCAAGTGCTAATGCCCTGGGGAAAGAGGGTGCTTGGCAGGTGGGAAGATAACAGTATCGCATGGCCTGGAGCACAAAGCCAGTGGGAGAAGGTGGACAGTGTGAGAAGAAGCCATGACTCTGTAGACAGAAACAGGCATTGGGATGAGTAGGATAAGGTATTTTGTTGTTGTTTTGACTAAGAAACCTATAAAGCGATGAAACAGAAAGCTTGCTCTGCTCAGTGGTCCTTGAACTGTCAAAGGGTAAATGTAAGTTCTCTACATGTCTCGAACTTGTCCTAGTCATTCATGGCTTTGTGACTATGGTGATCACAATGATTTGGCTCCCTTAGGAGTAGTGACAAATCTTGGGATTTTTGCTTCATCTTTTTGCTAATTAAAAGTACTCAGTCAGGGACAGGTCCCCAAAAGTCACCCCAGTACTAACTGCATTTCTATGAACTGTAAAAACTCACAGGGAATAGCTTGTGGGGTGAGAAATCATACTCCACAGTGTTTTTTTAATACCCTAAAAAACTGAAAGAGTTTGGAGATTTTAATTTAAATATTTTGTGTCTACTAAAGATATTGCGATATCTAAATACATCTTATAGGTATTTTCAATAGTGTGTGCTATTGTTAGGCTATCCTCCCCCCCTCCCCCCAAAAAAAACAAAATAGAAGAAGCCTCACTGCTATTGAGTCACATAGACACTCACATGTAACAATAAAATATCCAACTTTCCTCTAGTTCTCAAATGCTTCCTCTCACCCACTATCATGATCCCAATTCTATCAGACAAATCCAGCTAGTCCAAGGGATGTACACTGGAGTCAGAAACATGTGGAATTTAGTATAGATGATCCCTTAGGACTAGTACTGGGAGTGGTAATACTGAGAGAGTGAGGGATGGTGGAATAGAAAGGGGGAACTAATTTCAGGGATTTACATATAGCCTTCTCTCTGGGGTATGGACTAAAGGGAAGTAAGTGAAGGGACACCTTGGAGAGTGCATGATATAAAAAGGTAATAACAATTTGTAAATTATTAAGGGTTCATGGGCGAAGGGAAAGGAAATATGGGGAGCTGGTACTAGGGGCTTAGTTGGAAGGAGGATGTTTTGAGAGTGATGATGGCAACAAGTGTACAAATGTGGCCTGCATACAATTGATGCATGTATGGATTGTGATGGGAGTTTTATGAGCCCCCAATAAAATGATTTATATATGTGTATGTATACATGTATATATATAAAGGAAAGAGTTTTATATATAAGAGCAATTGAATATTGAGAAGGCATTCCAGTCTGGTCCAGATCAAGTCCTTAAAATCAGTACTAGTCCATATGTTCAATACCAATCAATAAATTCCTCTTCAGACTCACAAAATGCATGAAATGACACTGAAAGTAGAAGATCATAGGCCAGTGGGTATAACATCTTGTGGATCCAGTGATGGTGTAGGCATTTCAGCACTAGTGAGTGTCTTCTCTAGCTTCCAGGACAAAGGTGCTATCAGCAAAGCACTGTGTATCTTATCAGTAGAAGGAACATCTCTTGGGAAGTGAGTTTGTGTCCCGCCATCAGCAAGCAACTTATCTCTTTGCCCTCTAATGAAAATGTGACCTCATTGAGAGGCTAAACTCCATCCCTCACTCTTAAGTCTCTCTCAAATTGACAACAGATTATGTAACTTGAGACTTGAAAGGATTAAGAGTGAAGGGGTGGAGACTAGTCTGTCTATCAGGTCATAGCAAATGAGACCTCTGTGTGGGCATGGCCTTCCCCTGAGAATTCTGGGAAAGCTAGTTCTACTTCCTTGGAGGTGGGAGATACCTCTCTGTGCTCACTCACTGGGAGACATTACAGCTGACAAGACACATGGAACTACACCAGTGCCCTGAGCTGGAGAAACCACATGGACCTACCCAGATGCAACCAGACCTCTGAAGCCAGAGAAGCCACCACCACTGTATCCAAAGGCTTTCTACCTACTGGCCTGTGATTGTTCTGCATTCAGCATCATTGCATATGTTGCATGAATTTGAAAAGGAGTTTATAGATTGGTATTGGACATATGGACTAATATCTGACTTAAGGGCTTGGTATGGACTAAGATGGTTTTTTGTTTCTTTTTCTTCAATGTTCAATTTCTCTTTTACATAAACCTCTTTCTTATATTCACATGAGTGTCTATGGATTTGTTTCTATAGTCTGCTCATACTAACAAAGCCCTGCAAATTACAAAATGCCCTCAGGAATTTATCCAGCAACAGATTCTTCTTCCTTAGTCTAACTCAGTATTTTCTTCCCTAGGAAGATTGCTTTAGACTAAATATAAAGTATTTTCTTCCTTATTATAAATCGTAATCTTCCCAGCGCTTAAAATCCAGGATCCACTTGAGTGCATTTTAATCCTTTAAAGAAGTTATGGAAATGCTTAGCTGCTTATGATTTTTCTCACTTAATAGTCACAATTTTCTATAAGAAATAGCTTTTATTTTTAAAGTACAATAAAATATTTTAATTCAATGGAGAAAGTTGAAATATTTGCATTTAAAACCAGCTACATTTTAAAACACATGTTTCCTTTTTACTTACAGTGTTATTTTTTAAAATTAGTTTTGGTTCTTTGGGACTCTTATTCAGACAGATAGATCCCATCCTGTCTGTTTCAGTACAATGAGAATGAGGATAACTTTTTGTTCTGATTCAAGGGGTGTTCACATGAGGATGTGGATACAGAGCACTCCTAATGCCATCTGTGTCCTAAACCTGTATAGAATGACAAGTCACAGCTATGATTCATTTAGTCCCTCCTTTGACCCATAGGTGATGCTGATAGGTTGGGGAAGGGTCTCTTACATTATCAACCATTAGTGAAAGGTCAGTCTGCCCACTCTTTATGTGCTATAGAGAGCAAGTGTGCACTGAACTCCTGGAGACTTCAGTTATTTGTTAATAAACTAAAGGTAACTGCAAGTCTCTGTATTTCACGGAGCCCCTGGGGGTGAAATGGTTGTCCACTGGCCAGCACCCGAAAGCACCAGCAGCTCCAGTGAGGGAAACACTGGGTTTTCTACGCCTTTAAACAGTCTTGGAAATCTACAGGAGTGACTATGACTTAGCTTTGACTAGATGACAGTGAGAGAGAGAGAGAGAGAGAGAGAGAGAGATTTCATGGAAGTATACCTAAAGTTCTAGAAATTGCTATAAATATATAATATGAGAAGAGAAAATAAAGATTGGGGTCCAATGTAGGTAGTAAATAAGAAGGGAAAGCTCCTTTAGTTCAGAGGAATTCTTTATGTACTTTGAAAATCCCAGAGCTGCTAATTACCAATTGCTACATATGGGTTTTGTAATTGAATGTTATTGTAAACTCCCATCCTTCATGGGGTTTTTGCTTGTTAGTTGTATTTTGTTAAAAGATCATTTTTATTGGGGCCTCTTTCAGCTCTCTCTTCCCCCATGGTTTCCATTTTTCATTCGCCTGCGGGTGGTGGCAGTGGTTATGTGTTGATCATTGTGATTGATTCCTTCTTCCTCCACTCATCTCCCCACCTTCCTTTTACTCTCCTGGTACCACTACTCCTTCCTTGGAGCCCATATGTCCTTAGCTCTTAGGTCCTATATACCCTTACATATGACCTAGTCCACTCTCATGAGGTCATGATAGTGGGGAGTGAAGAAGCGTCAAAGAACCAGAGGAGTATTGGGTGTTTCATCTATGTTATACTGTGCCCTAGTTGACTCATCCATTTCTTGTGACCCTTCTACAAGGGGATGTCCTATTGTCAACAGTTGGGTTTCTGCTCCATTCCCCCTCCTTCTCAGCAATAGGATATTTTGTTTGTCTGGTTGTTTTGAAATCTGTTCTTCTGAACCTGTTACATGGTCCTGGCAACACCACATGATAGCTCAGACAGGTGCACTTCTTCCTTGTGGGCTTGTTACTTCTCTGCTAGATGGCCACTTGTTTTACTTCAAGCTTTTAGGACCTCAGAGGTTATATCTTATTATAGTCAGGCATCACCCCCTTTCTTCACCACATTTGCCTATGCACCCATTTTTCCTTCAGTTGTTGTGCCATGAGAGTGAACGTCACAGAATGCCAGGTTGTTAGAACCAAGTGTCCTAATATTGAGGGAGGGCATGAGCAGATGCCTGAAGTCCTCTACCTCAGTGTATTGCTCTATAAATATATGAACAGAGTGCATACTTTTTAATAACTTATTGTGATGTTCAACTTCTAAAGGGGGGGAGATTGATATTTTTAAACAATTTTATTCATGGCTTTGTTATTTTTAAACAATAATTTTATTCATGGCTTTGTGCATATGTTCTGCAAGTATGAAGAAAACTACTTTCAGATAGAGTAATGAAATTAGATGATAATTTTAATGATAAGCAGCAGGTGTCATAACAATCCATAATTTAATTAGATCAAGCACAGTTGCACAATTGCTGCCACCATCAGTTTCAAAATGTTTTCTTTCTTCTTGAACTCTGTGGGATCAGCTAAATTTTACCCCTCCAACCCCTACCCTTATTATTATATATATTTTTTGCCATATCTAATGTCATCCATTCACCTACAATACTGTTATCTCTTCCCCTTGAGTGAGGTTATACAGTCATCGTTGCTATTAGCTCCCCCTTCTTCCCCTCCATTGCCCTCTCTTCCCAATGATTCCCTCAGGGAATCATTACTCCCATTACTAGTTCTATAGAGTTTATCTATTTGCATGTCATGCATCAACATCTTAATTAAACAAATGAAAATATGCAGGGCTAACGATATGAATGAGGTAAAACTAAGACCCTAATTGTAAGGGGAGGAAATATTAAAGAACTAGAGGATAGGTATGTGTTTCATCAATTCTTTACTGCACCCTGATATATCATCCCTTCCATGTCGCCCTTCTGTGAGGGACTGTCTAATTATCTTAAAAGTGGTCTCCACTTTGTCTCCACTCCTTCATATCAACTTGATTGCCTGTTTTTGAATATCTGATACCTATTCCCTTTGGAACTTTATGATCACACAGACTGGTGTGCTCTTTCCATGTGGGCTATGTTGCTTCCCTGGTAGATAGATGGCTGCTTGTTCAACTTCAAGCCTATAAGACCTCACACACTGTATTTTTTAGTAACCTGGCATCATCAGCTTTCTTCACCACACATGTTTATGCACTCATTGTGTGTTCAGCAATTGTGCCTGGAAGGTGAGTATAATACTTTGCCACATTATTGGAACACATTGTAGAGGTCCAAATTCCAACAACTTCCTTGTTGCATTTATACACAAACACACAAATATATACGTTTCCATATATAAAATTTATATATAATTTTTACTTTCTTGCTCTTTCTTCTTTCCTCCTAAGCAACTATCATGCTTATCCATTGTTGACTTCTCAGTGATTTCTCTGAGATACATTTCAATTGATCAAACATGACAAGGGCTGCTACACCCACCTCACCATCAACTTTAGATCTCTTGCTCTTTCACTGTCTCTTTCATTATTGCCTCACAACTCTCCTCCCCAGTCTCCTCCACTCCCAAAGCCCCCACCCCCAGAACCTTCAGTCCTATTGCTGTCTCCTTGGAATTGCTTATCCTATCTATTTTCTAAAGCTAGACACCAAGGAGAGAGAGGGAGAGAGAGAAGAAGAAGAAGAAGAAGAAGAAGAAGAAGAAGAAGAAGAAGAAGAAGAAGAAGAAGAAGAAAAGAGAGAGAGACACACAAATAGTCCTAAGTCCAGGTGTTGTCCTGACCCAGAGTAGATGAGTATCCCTCTGTTAAATAGGAAAAGGACCCTGTTATAATCTATGGTTCAATCCCAATTTCTTTCAGAAATCCTTATCCCAGGATTCACTTACCTAATAGCATGTAAATCCTTTTAGTCCTCAGCATTTGTGACCGAGGTATGTGCCTTCCACAAGACTCCATTGCTCTTCCTACAGTCCAGGATGGAGCAGTATTATGCCCCACCCTCACTCTGTTACGCTTGTAGACTTTCAGTGTAGCCCCCTGTGAATATCCCCCAAGCAGTTCAGATAAGGTGCCAACGCCTAACACACACACACACACACACACACACACACATACACATACACACAAAGTCAAACATCTCTAATCTGGATTCCTCATGGACTTTGTATCTTTGCTTCAGTTGCTGGTCTGTGCATTTCTTTCTTGGTTTATCCCCAACTAGGTAGGTCAGACTGGCCGCATTCCTTGAACTGCATCTTCAGTGCTGTCCTCTGTAGCACTGTTATTTAGGAAGGGTGTGGTGGTCATGCACTTGATGTCAATTTCATGATTGGGAGTCTAAGAGTGGAGTCTAGCCTGTCAATCTGGAGGTAGTCAATGAGATCTCTGTGTGGGCATGTCTTTCTCCTGAGAATTCTGGGACGTCTCCAGATATTTCCCAATTGAAGAAGAGAAACTTGACTCACTCTCTCTTGGAGGCAAACAACTGACAAGATGAGATGACAGCAGCTGATCAATCCTGATCTCTGGAGAATGGAGGAAGCAGAGATGAGGCCACATGGGCTTTCCCTGATATAGCCAAACCTCTCGGGCTGGAGAAGTCACATGGAGACTCCTGCAAGTGCTGAGATGCTGCTATTGCCACCAGACACACAAGAATCTGTTCCCGCTCACCTATGATTGTCCTGGTGCCATCACACATGCTTTGTAAGCCAGAAGGAGACTGGTATCAGACATATGGGCTAATATCGAACTTATGACTTTGAACTGGCCTGGGTTGAGATGCTTTTTCAATGTTCCCTTCCTCATTTATATAAACCTTTCCCTTATATCCATATGCGTGTCTATGAATTTGTTTCTCTAGTCTACCCGGACTAACACAAAGGGGATGTCATGTCTCAAGCTGAAGCTAGCCCTGTATCTTTTCCCTGAATGAACTGCTCCATGCAGGAACATCAGCAGGATAAGATTAACTTTCTCCCTTTCTTTCCTGTGAAGACAAAAACGATACCTTTCAAATGTTCTCCATTCCACTTAATACATTTGTGAAATCTGTGATCACATTCTGTAAACATTTTTTAAATCCATCTGCTTGGATGGCTCCCTTGTTTTTGAGTTTTCCCCCACTTCAGGGTTATCAAATCACTGTCCTTTCATGTTCCTCTTCATTATAGAAACAAGAAGAAATCACATGGATTGAGGTTAGGTGAGTCAAGTGAAGTTAGGGGCAAGAGAGGTATGCTGTATTTTGTGCCAAACTGGCATGCTGAGATGGTTATGTGAGCAGGTGCATTGCTGTAGTGACAAATCCAGTCCCCCATCTGCCACAAATCAGACATTTTTGTCACACACAGTAACATAAACTTTTCGGAACCTCTAAATAGAATGCTTGATTAAGAGTCTGACTTGGTGAAACAAACGACAAATGCACTAAGAGTAGACATTTTTGTCCACGAGGGAATTTGACAGGCATCAAAATGAGGTTTGTTATCAATCTACATTTCACCTTTTTTGAAACAAGAAAACTATTCTTACACTTGAGTTTTCTTGTAAGCAGCAGTCAACATCACAACAGTGTCTGTGGCATTTTTCCTGAGCAAGAAACAAAATTTCATAGCTGCACACTCTTCTTTTTTAAATAGCACACTGTTCTCTTTTAAATGGCCATCACATAAAACAAGGTTTGAGTGAAAAAATGATTTTCATGAAATAGTTTTATGAAAAAATTCACTGTGACCAGAGAGAAACTTTCCAGGTGACACCACTGAGTGCACTAATTCGGAGCAAGTTGTGTGATGCTCACCTAGCAGGAAAAATGTGCCGTACTAAAGAACTGCTCCCCCACCCCCGGGCAATTTCAGGTTTTCTTGGGTACCCACTGATATGCATCATTGAATTTGGGATGACTTGCAGAATATCTGATTCTCAGCCCAAGAATTGTACAATGTGTACATTTTCCCTTTCCTATTGTGATATTTGCCCATTTGTTAATTGTGACAACTGGCCTATAGGAACATGTGTGGTCAATCAGGTTTGATTAGCAGGTAAATAAATAAATGGTACTGCAAGGCCCACTCTCTCCTCTCTTGCTCTTTGGTGATAGAAGGGTGCTGTAGTATGCTACTGCTCTAGCTAGTTCTCTGCCTCACCCTGTGAGCCATACCACCTCTGGGCCAAACCAACCCATGGATCATGTCACTAGAGCTTGAGGCTCATTCGAGACCTGCCTTGCCACACTTGTGGTGCATACATTGATTGACCTTGAAGCTGGTGGATCCTGTCACCTGTGTTGCTTGAGCTCAGTACCCCATCCGGGCCAGCTTTGCTAAGCTTCTGAGATGCTGACTGTGGGTGACCCACTATGTTGTTTGCTGCTCATGGGCAGAGTCTGCCTGTCTTGCCAAAAGGAGGACTGCACTGTCTACATCCTTAATCTTGGACCTGGCAGATCATGTGAGTGGAAGGACTTCCAGAATATCAACTGTTCCACCGAAGTGAGTTGAACTAAATCTATACTTTTATATATTTACATTCATATATATGTGAAATCACCTGTCCTGGTTTTGTTTCTCACAAGAACCCTGCCTAATAAGTCCTTTCTGCTGTTTGAACTTAACTTAGTGGACTCATTGTGCTTGTCCTTTTGTGCTTATCTAACTCCATTCAGCATAATATCTTCTAACTCTTCCCACTAGAAGTGGTGCTTCACCTTTTCTTCTCTGTTTTCTTAGGAATGTGTAGTATACCACTGGGTGTATATTCCAGAATTTTAACATGCAGTCGTCTATTGGAAATTTAAGCTGTTTCCAAATCTCTGTGATGGCAAACTGTGCAGCAATAAATATTGGAGCACAGGTGTCTGCTCATGACCTGCTTTATATTTCTTCTGTGTATATGCCCAGTAGTGGAATTGCTGGGTCATAAGGTAGCTTGCTTTCTATCTGATTTGGGTATTGCCAAATTGCTTTCCACAGTGACTTTACATATTCACAAGACCACAGTAGTGAATGGGAGTTCCTATCTCACCACAAGGCCTCTAACATATGCTGGGTTTGTTTGTTTGTTTGTTTGTTTGTTTGTTTACTTTTTGAATTGTGCTAACCTTGGCATGTTAGGTGGTATCTCATGGTTGTTTTGATTTGCATTTTCTGGATGGCTATTGATAGGGAACATTTTCTCATATGTTTACTGTACATTTGTGTGTCCTTCTTTGTGAATCTTCTGTTCAATCTCTTGCCCCATGTCCTCAATGGGCTATTTGATTCTTGCTTGTTGCAAGGTTCCAGGATTCTGTAGATTTCAGTAAGACCTTTATCTGATATGTCATTATTAAATATCTTTTCCCAGTCTGTTCACTCTCATATTATGCTCCTGATGAAGGCTTTCAAAGCATACATGCATTTTATCTTTAGTATGGACCACATGTCTATTTTATCTTCCTTTGGATGCATATCCTTCATTATTACTGATAGTCCATGTATTCCCTGTGTAAAAGTCTTTGCTTACTCCCATCTTTCCCCATTAATAAGTTAATAGGTTGGGATTTTACCTCAAGATCTGTGATCCACCTTGAATTTGTCCTAGTGTCTAGGGGGAAAATTAAGAGACTTGCTTCATTTTTCTGCATGTTGATCTCTAGTTTATCCAGCACCAATAGCTAAAAAGGACATCTGCTTCCTATTCAGCATTTTTAGGGTCCTTCTAAAAAAAATCAGTTGTCTTTATTCTGCTGTTTTTATTTCTGAATTTTCTGTTTTTCTCCATTGGGCTGAGTATCTATCCTTATACAAGTACCATGCTGTTTTGAAAACTGTGATCTTATAATAAACTTTAAAGTCAGGCAATGCAAACCTGTCGACTTTGCTAATTCTAGATTTTTTCCCTTTCCATATGAGGTTGGTAATAAAATTTCCCATTTCTTTGAAAAATGATGCCTGCATTTCTGTTGAGATTACATTGAACTATATAGTGCCTTATAGGTATTATTAACATCTTTACAATATTGAGTCTACTGAACCACAAGTGGGGAATATTTTTTCCAGTTGTGAAGATTCCTCTTGGCTTCATGTAATAATGCTCTTTCGCTTTCCTCATATAGATCATTTGTTCTTTTGGGTTTGGTATATCAATTTATTGTAGATATGTCAATTTATTCTTGGCTATTGTGAAGTGTTACCTTATTGTTCTCTTTTTCTGTAAGCCCATCAGTTGATATATAGCAGTCCAATTGTCTTCTGCTGGTTGATCTTGTAAGCTGCCACTGCCATTTTCCTCTACCACTTCCAGTACTACTATTGTGTAGTATTTGGGGTTCTCAGTAAATAAAATCATGTCATCTGAAAGTAATGATAATTTTACTTTTTTCCCCAGATGCATACTTTTCATATTCTTCCATTGCCTGATATTATTATTAGCTAGGAACTCCAGGACAATGTTGAATTCAAAAGGGGAAAAGGGACATCCTTCTCTGGTTCCCTTTTTCAGTGGTAATGTTTTCGTCTTTTCTGCATTGAGTATAATGTTGGCTGTTGGATTTTCATATACAGTGTGGCAGTCATGTGCTTATGTTAATTTTATGATTGAAATGTAGGTGTGGAATCTAGCATGTTAATCTGGAGAGAGCCATTGAGTCGCCAATGAGGCCTCCGTGTGGGCATGGCTTTCTGGGAAATCTCACATTATTTCCCTTGTGAAGATGAAAAGCTGTCTCCCCAGTAGTTGGGATTGAGTCTCAGAGACGATGAATCACGGACAAGACAAGATGGCAGTGTCTGAGAAACTGGAGGAGCCGGCAGAGAGACCACATGACTTTGCCCTGATGGAGCCAGACCTCTGAACCTGGAGCGGCCACATGGAGACCTCTGCCAGTGATGATTTGCTTCTGCTGTTGATGGACCCTGAGCCCTGGAAGTGAGGAGTCATGTGGAGACCCCTGCCAGTGCCGAGATTCTGCACCCACTGACCTGTGACTTCGTGAGTCGGAAGGAGACTTTATAGACTGATGTGGGGCATATGGGTTAATATCGGACTTATGACTTTGAACTGGACTGGGCTCAGTGTCCTGTCCCTCTTGTATATAAACCTTTTCTTTATACCTATATGCATGTCTATGAAATTTGTTCCTCTAGTCAACCCGGACTAACACATATAGCTTTAATTATATTGAGGTAATTTCTTTGCAGTGCTATCTTCTTGAGTGTCCTAATTAGGAATGTCGAATGTTGTCAAATGATTTTTCTGCATCTTTTGATATCATCATGTTCTTCTTCTTCCGTTTCTTCTCAATATGGTGGATATTGTTGATTGAATTTGGGATGTTGAACCATCCGTGCAGCCCTGGTATGAATTTCACTTGGTGAGAATGAATTATTCTTTTTATATACTTATGTATTCTATTGACCAAGATTTTATAAAGGATTTCTACATCTATATTCATTAGAGATATTAGCCTGTAGTTCTCAATTCCCGTATGAGCCTTGTCCAATTTTGATATCAGTGTTATACTAACTTTATAGCATGTGTTTGGGAATTTACCATCCTGTTCCATTTTCTGGAAGAGCTTGTTTAGAATTGGTGTCGGCTCTTCCCTGAATGCTTGTTAGTACTCTCCTGTGAAGCCATCTGGGCCAGGGATTTTTTTCAGTTGGTAGTTCCTTGATAACCTTATCTATTTTTTCAAGTTCCTGATGTCTACATGAGATAATCTGAGAAGGTATGGTTTTTCCAGATATTTGTCCATATCTTCCAACTTGTTTTATTCCTTGGAGTGCAGTTCTTCATAGTAGTCTTTTAATTTCATTGGGTCTTTTGTAACTTCCCCTGCTTCATTCCTCAACCTGGATATTGACATCTGCTCAAACCTATCTTTTGTTAGGTTTTCCAATGGTTTGTTGATTCTGTTAATCCTTTTGAAGAAACAGCCTTTTACTGAGTGTATTTTCTCTATTGTTTCTTGTTTTCCACTCATTTTTTCTGCCCTGATTTTTATAATTCCTTTTCTTTTGCTTCTAAAAGGATTAGTCTCTTGACTGTTACAACTGCTGAAGGTTTTGTGATCTGGTATCAACCATAAATCTCTCTTCCTTCTTCATATATCCATTTAGTTCTATCAAGAATCTTCTGATAGCTGCCTTTGATGAATTCAATAGATGTTGGTTTGTTGTATTCTCATTGGTTTCTAGAAATTTCCTAATTTTTTTTTTAATTTGGGGCAATATTCACTCTTTTTGAAGTACTCCTTTTGAAGAAGTAAGCTAGTCATCCTCTAAGTATATGCCTTTTAAAAAATCTTTCTTTGGTTGGTTTCAAGCTCTATGGCATAATGATCAGAGAAGGAAGCACGAATGACCACTATATGTTTGCATTTGCTCAACCTTGATTTGTGTTCCAGTATGTAGTCCACTTTTGAGTATGTGTTTTGTGAAATTGAAATGAATGTGCATATTTTGCAGTTCGTTGTTCACAATAGTCATTTTTTTGACTGTTTCTATAGCACTGGGTAATGTAAAATAGAATCTTGCTTTTGCAAATGTTATACTCATAGTCTTTTTATCAGTTATTTGGTTGGAATCAAGACAATGGAAGCATTTTGATTATACTACATGGTGAGTAGATCTATGAATAATATTCAGAGAACTGAAGTTAACCTATGTATGTGACCACACAAATTTCAATTTTTATTTGTACCAAATGTATATCAATACAAAGATTGTGAAGAAAATATTCTGTAGGATTCTTTTGTCCACTAAGTGACCCACATATTTGAAATCTGCTCATCTTACATATAGTAAAAAAATGAATTGTGCTTATAAAGATATATTATTTTTGCCATGAAATCACTTATGAATCTTGGCAACTCTTTGTGTGTACAGTGGACCTATCCATTAGAGTTTTCATTCAGATTTTGCTATTCAGGAAGCAGATCTCCAAATCTGTCTATAGAGGTTCTTCAGGGAATTGAACCATGAACTCTTTGTTACCAGTAGAGCTTTACCTGCTTGTACCACCCAAGGACTCCTAACAATATAATCCAAAAAACTCAACCCACTGTCAGCAAGTCGGTGCCATTTACTAATCACAGCTCAACAAGGCACAGTAAAATTTGAGCTCTTTGGTTTCTGAGGCTATAAAACTTTAAGAAAGCAGAAAGTCTCATCTTTCTTTCTTGAAGCAGATGGTGGATTCCAACCTTGTGGTTTGCATCCCAGTGTGTAACCTAAGGTTCCGTTATTTTTTTTTCTTGATTAGGTTATTTTATCCAATGAAATGAGTACTATTTGTTTTAGTCAACATTCAAAGGCGACTATCTCAGCTACATACTTTATTTTATAACTTGATTCATTAGTAGTCCACAAGACGATTCATTATGATCAACTTTAGAGTGAATTGTAGGCATCTCAGAAGTGAGAATTAATTGAACATATTTTCAAATTTTCAAACTTACTTCACCTAACCAACTTATTGACCTAGCCAAACACTTAAATAAGATGGCTTTCTTGTTCTTTATATTATATTCTCATTAAAGGGATCTAAGGAATATTTAGAGCCTTAATCTATCAAATATGTTTGACTTTTAATTTCAAAATGAGTTTAATTTCAAAATGGCCAAAACCAAGCCCACTGCCATTGGATTGATTCTGATTCCTCTCTATAATGTTCCCAATACTTACAGGAGCTTCAGAGGAGAATAATCTTTAGAGGAGCTGTAAATCCCTTTAGAGCAGCTTATGGATGTGAATCACTGAGCTTTAAAGTGGCAGTCTTCCCTGTATGAAATACACATTCCAAAGGGAATCTCTGTGCCTTAAATTAAAAGTCACCAAGACCTAATGTAGAAAAAGGAATATCCCATTTTGCAGAGGTCATGGAAACAGATGTTTATTTATAGTAGTTTGAATGACTCTGAAGTATCCCATTAAGTCTTGAATTGGTCAGAAAAGAATTCAAGAATTAAATGAAATAAAAAAGCTAAGCAAAGCAAGCAAACAAACAAAACCCAACCCATTGAAAAATCCAATTAGTTGAGACCAGGAAGTTAAGGGAATTGAGAGCGTGCACGCAGATCCCACCAGGGCGTACCAAGCCTTGAGGACAGCATAACCCCATGGAGCACACATGAACAGAGTGGCCTATAGGCCTGGCCCCAAACAAAGCCAAACTTACCCCTCCAAAGAAGTATGTGCTACAGAAGACAATAGTAAACCTACAATGGGGGAGGGGCTGGCCGGTTAAACACACACGTGTGCGCATGCAAATCAAGAAGGAAAAGAGAGTGAGTAGTGTCTAGACCCCATACTGACATACCAAGCTCTAAGGACAATATCCCTGCATGGAGCTGCTAAGGCACAGAGTATACTGAAAACAACTGGAGACAAGATGCCCCCTTGCAGGAGCCTACTATGCCAGAGGACACGATTGGAAAAACATGGAGGGGAGAGAGTCCAGTCTGAACCACCCAGAGCAGAACAAGCCAGAAAGGGAACATAACAGATCAGCAATGGAAGCAGAGAAAAGCCAGGAATCCCCTGAAGAGTCCCCCAAATGCACTGCAGTCTAGAAGGGGCAGTTTCCAGAACTCCCAGCACCAGTTGAGAGATAGTTATAAAGGTCAGCAAACAGATCTGGAGTTTTCCACACTTATCCAGGGTTTTTTTCTAGTATACGTCTCTTTTTATTCAATCTTTTGTTTTCTTTTATGGATTGTCTGTGCTATTGTTGGTTTGTCTACCTATGTAAGATAGGTATGAGATGAAAGCCCAAGGAGAAAGCAAGGGCATTGATGGTTCCAGAAGGACTTAAAGGAAGGAAGAAGGAGGAAGAAGCGAGGAAAGGGACCAGTAAGCAAACAATGCCATAGACAGGGGAACAACTAGGGAATTAAAAACTATAAGGAGGAAGATATTGAGATCCTGTGGGTGTTGGAGCAACAGCAATCTAGCTAAGAGGAATTACTAAGAGGCAGAAGAAGGGTGAGCATGATCATGGGAAAGGAGGAAGGTAAAAGGAAACAAAAGAAAGATCTAGCAAGAAAAGCTATGAATGCAGGTATAAACAAAAATGTGCACTTATGTAAATACATTAATTCATTAAAATATAGGCACTTATCTATGCACATATATTTATATAGCAATACATTGAGAGAATTGATGGGCTTTGGGTCTCTGCTCAAGTCCTCCCTCAACACAAGAACACTTTGTTCTATCAACCTGTCATTCTGTTATGCTTACCTTCCTGTCATGATCGCTGAAGACAAAATGGGTTCATAAGAAAATGCGGCGAAGAAAGCTGATGGTGATGAGTTAAAAAAAATATATCATGTGGGTCTGTGTGTTTGTTTGACTTAAAGACCAAGAATATTGGATTCTTATTAACTCCATGAGCCATGTTAGTAGGAGGGAACTTAATGCAACCTAAGTGAGTGTTGTCTATCTCTGATCATTCACAAATGGGAGTTTGAACATTAGATAAAAAGAAGAAAGTCAACCAATTCAAATGATCTCCAGATATCCTCTCCCCTAAGACAAAATGGAGAAAGGACTTACTAATTATGTTTTCAAATTTATTTTAAACATAAGAAAGTACAAAGAATTGTCCATTTGAGTAATAGGTTTAGTTAATAATTTATCTCTAAGGTCTATTAACTTGTTACATTGTTTAAAGCTAATTTATATTTCAAACATCATTCTATGCTTTTTTTACATTAAATTTTATTTTTTAGTTGCAATTATATTGTCAGAAATATATTTTCTCTCTCTGTCACTGTACTCTGTTTGTGAGTGTGTGAGTGTATGTATGTATGTATACAGTATGCGTGTACATGCACATCTATAATTGTACGTCTGAGAGCAATTAGAGCACTTGAAAGTAGACCAGCATGTGCTAATGGGTTTAGCAGCTCCTGGTGTCTGCAATTTTCTTAGATTTCAGATAAAAGAGCCTCCAAGCAAGCAGGGTGGGGGAGGAAAATCAATGTTAGTTCTCAAAAAATGTAAATGATAAAATATACAGGCATTTTCATGGATACTAATATAATTTGAGATGTTGAATATTCTATTCAACATCTATCTTGTGATGACTTAAAAATATGGCAGGGCATTGTCTTCCATAAAAAGAAGCAGTCTTTTGGGATAGTCTTTTGGGATTTTAGTTGAAGTTACAAAAAGAAAGGTGTTCGATTAGACCTTTATCAAATCCTGATTAACACGTCTCATTGTTTGAAGTAGAAAATCTCTTCTGAAGTGTGATTGGATTTCACAGCAAGGTCTTGATCTTCATTCAGGAAGGGGGGGGGGTGTCAAGTCCCATTAAGAATGCTGGTCCTTTGGTTTTTGTAGAATGACCTGTAGCACAGGTCCAGGTGGCTCATCATGCAGCAGACTGTACAGTATTACATCAGTCTACTAAAGACTCTTAAAATGATAGGCAGTTAAAAGTTACATATCTTACTTTTTCCATTATCTTGAATTGTCCTGCTATTTAAAATGCAGTTCTGATTGCTTTGTATATTCATGAACTTATCATC